>JAULKJ010163035.1:0-14566 GCA_032355405.1 Rubia balearica
ATAAATACATAATTAATTTCATTTAATTTTTCTTTTTTAACACTCCAAAGTTTTGGAAAAAACAGTATTTCCATAGGCATATGGAAAGATGGGGTTAAATTAGAATTATATAAATTTAAAGGTTTTAGTAGCAATATTAAAATTTTATTATGCAACATGCAATAGTTATGAATTTATGACCCGATTCATTCAACCTGAAAATTTTATCTTTATTTCTTCTAATTTACAATTTAAATCTTGATCTTTCCATAACTTATGAAAAGCCTGTCTTTCAACAGACAAACTCCTCGTATAACGCAGGTGCACAATTTTAATTATAACTAATACATTGATAAAAGTATAAAATATTTAGTAAATTTATATTTTTTGAAGGGAATGGTAAAAGTATTCTTATTTAGAAGTATGTATGAAAATAATTTTATTTTTTTACTAATAAAATATTTTTTGTAATTAGATAAAAAAATACAATTCTAAATTGAATGAAATTAAATAATTATTTAAATAAATTATTTTATTTTTATTTTGTATTTATATAATTTATTAATATATTTAATGATTAATGATATTGATATTAGTATTAGGAGTCCGTCACTTGAAAGACGGTCTTTCCATAAGTCACGGAAAGACCAAAGTTTAAAGTTTAAATTAGAAGAAATGAAGATAAAAATTTTGGGTTGCATTAATCGGGTTATAAACTTTATAACTACTACATGTTGCATAATAAATTTTTAATGTTGCAACTAAGACCTTTTGCCTTTTATTATTCTAATTAAGCCTCGTCTTTCCATAAACTTATGGAAAGACGGTCCTTCCCAAAACTTTGCCAAGTATTAGATTGATTTTTTTTTTAAATATCATACAGTAATTTTATTCAAAAGTCAATAACATTTAGGCTAAAATATAAAAATTGATTAATAAGAAGTTAAAAATATGATCTTCGTGAATAAATATTTTTTATTATTAGTTGGAATCTTGACTTTTAAATATTTATCACAATAGTATTTAATTTTATCTTCAACCAAATAATAATAGTATAGTAATAGCATTCAGTGGTAAGAATTAGGGCTTATTATATAATAATATAATTTTATTTGTAAATTTAGTTACTGGAAATTTTAAACTAATTATTCCAACATTAGAGTTATTTAAATTTTAAAACTTCCGAACATTCTTTTGACTTTAAGGTAGATTTAATATCTAATTTTTTTATAAATATTCTTAAATTTTAGAGTTTACTTATCTCTAATAAATATTTTGAATTATTATAGTAACTATCATTAATAGTTTTTAACACTAGATGCTAACAAATATTTATATTTTCTTTAATAAATAGTTGAAAATAATATATTAATTAAAAGTCACGCTCTTTTTTTATTTTAAGAGTACGTCTCTTGAAACATGGTCTATCTATGAGTCATTGAAAGCCCAAGGTTTAAAGTGTAAATTAGAAGAAGTGAAGTAAAATTTTCGGCTTGGATGAATTGGGTTATAAACTTTATAACTACTACACGTTGCATAATAAATTTTTAATATTTCAACTAAAACCTTTTACGTTTTATTATTCTAATTAAACTTCGTCTTTCTGTAAGCATATATGAAAAGAAGGTCTTTCCCAAAATTTTGCCTACATATTATTACTTGTTTTACTTTTAAATACAGTATTTAAATTTTATTAAAAAATTATAACAATTAAGGTAAAATTCACCGTGGACTGTCCATAAATTTATGAAAAAACTACTTTTTCTGAGACTTTCTTTGAAGTATTCAGTATGTATAGTTAGTATATTTACCCAAAATATCAATCTTAATATATCTATATGAATATAAATTCTCGAAATTCACATACTTTTATTTTTCCAGGTAAAATTATATTCACTTAAATACATTTTATTGTATTAAATAATAATAAAAGTTATGTTATTTTTTGAAGAGTGTGATGGTGACACCAATCATGGTTAATATCTTTCCCATAAATTTTTAGGTCAAATTATATTTCAAATTGGTTAAGCAGGTTATAAATTATGTGAGTTTTGTTGCAATAAATGGAAATAAATATCAAATCACCCAAAAATAACGTCATCTAACAATTTGGTGGTCTAAAAAAATATTTTTATATTATGTTTTATTAATTAAATATATTAAAACATTAAAATTTTAATACTTATATATTTCCAAAATAAATTGAGCATAATTTTTTTAAATTTCTATAAATAATTCAAAAATATAAATTATCTCGTAAAGCTAAGCTCAAATATATTAAAAAAATACATGTTATTTTTAATGTAATTATTTATGTTGGTCTACAATTTATATAAAATAAAATAAAGTTCATGTGCACTATTATTCGAATATGAGTTTAGTACAAAGTTTTTAAAAAACAATACTCCATCTGTTCCGGACTAACTTGCAAATGCCCTATTCATATACTTAAAATTGACCAAATTGAATCAAAGAGTGTTAGTCCTCTTAATATCTATTTTCTGAATATTTTTTTTCATAATTTTTATTATACAGAATTAATTATATAAATGATCATATAAATTTGAGTCAACTATCAAAAGTCAAAGTGTGCAAATTAAAATTGAACAAAAGAAGTATAATATTTAATAATGATGGATGATAAAATATTGTCACATGTTGTATTGAAATTTTATAAACGATACTTGCATTGTTGTTAAATTTCAAGATATATTGAGTTTCCATTTATTAAAATCCATTGGTACTATCTAGAAGTAACTCATGATCTTATATACTGAGCAATTGCTCTGATACCATGTCAAATTTGAAGGTATCTTTTAACTTCCATATTAAAATCACTTGTTACTATATAGAGGTGACTCATGATCTTATATACGAAACAAATACTTTGTCAATCACTAGTATGGAACTCTCACAATTATAAATCAAAATCTTATCAATTATATCTTTGCCGTCAATTTTTTTATAAAGAAACACCACATGTTATGGTTTTAGGGGGGGTTGGCAGACCGAAACTATGTCAACTGAACAAACAAACTATTCTCTAGACTTGTGAATTTCAGCTACCTAAAAGAACGTGGAAAACAAATGAAGAACTGCAAAAGTTTATCCCTATACATATCACGTTCTAAGATATGATGTTGAGCTCGCACCAAATTCACTCGGCCTTTAGAGGCATACCTTCATGAGAAAATTCCTTGATTAACTTTTGGATTGAAGCTAGTTTGGCAAGAGAATTTGCTACCGAGTTGGCTTCTCTGTAAATATGTGAAATTTGAAACTCGAACTATTTTAGCTTCTCCCATATTTCTCTAATCTAATATGAGCATGTCCACGGCATTTTAAATTGTCTTGTGAGTATTTTCAACAAGATTAGGGAATATGTTTCAATCTCAAGCTTTTGGATATTTAGATTTCTTGATTAATCTAAACCTTGAAGAAGGGCCAAAGCTTCAGCTTGGATAGGAGAATCTGCAGGGACCTGTTTAGCAACAACGGAGATAGTATATGTGATTCCTAATAATACAGCCAACACCTGCAGTACCAACACTCACAAACGAACCATCTATGTTTAACTTAAACAACTTAGGCAAGTTCTAACTAATAATCAGAACATTTTTTCCTAATTTTGCAAGCAGCATCAAAAACTAATTTTGGATCTGTACCAATCAAATCCAACTTTATGTTCAGTTTATATGCCAGAAGAATATCATTAATCTGCATCAAAATCTTTTTAAATAACATATTGTGATTTGGATTTATTCCTTCAAAATGATATTTACATCTACCACACCATATAAACCATATCACAATACAAGGAATGATCCTGATAATTTCAATTAGAGTTGCACGACACTCCAATAAATTTCAATAAAAGAAGTATCTATCCCACAGATAATGAAAGCTGAGAATATTCTCAGATCAAACCGTGCATGAATCTCATCCCAAAGCCTTTTAATATCAGAAAAACTATTGAAGCAGTGGTGTATATTTTGTTCTGAGTTAAAGAAAAAGTAACATTTTGATGGCATATTAAAACCAAAGTCTTCCAATAAAATCTAGAAAGGTCAACAGTCTATTTAGTAGTTTCCAATTCATTAATTAATTTTATTTTATTAGGCAAAATTGATGACCCGAGATATTTAAAGGAATGAACTATTGGTTTTCTTAACTCTGACTAGTTCATGTGCAAATTTTAAACTAAAATCTCTAGTCCGAGTTAGCTTCCAAATCATTGTATCCTCATAATCAAGAAATAACTTGATTTCCTTTTCCAGAATACAAATAATATGATTTAGAAGATGAGGCCCAATTTGTTGGATTAGGATTGCTGTATTTTGAACAAACTCAGAAACAGACATGTCAGGAAATGGCATAGTAAATCAGTCATCCCATTTGTCTATTAGGGGACCTGCCTCATTCCAGTTTGAACACCAGAATGAAACATCACCCTTGCCAAAATTGATTTGAGTGTTCTCCACAGAAAGGTTGTTAATTTTCTTAATTCTTAACTATGTTTTGGAATTTTTATGGTTATCTGGGACTGACCACATGGTTTTAGCCCAAAAAGAGGTTCCTTTTTAAGCTTCCACCAAAGTTTTAATGAAAAACTTTGGATTTGAGGTTGCAAGTTTTTAAAACCTAATCCATTTTCATTAGTTGGATAGCAAAATTTAGAGTATGATCTCCAAGTTCTCTTATTCTGATTAAGCTCAGAATTTGAGGACCAAAAGAATTTAGACAATATTTTGTGAATTTGATTGATTATAGTTATAATTGGTTTTAAGACTACAATCAGATGTATAGGATTTGAAGAGGGGACATGCTTAGTTAGAATTGATTTCCCTACAGGAGGTAGGATCTTATTTTGCCACTTTTCAATTTTAGTTTGAATTGAAGTGATCATCCCATGGAAATAAATAGTTTTAGTCCATCCTGTATAAATAGGACAGTCTATATATTTAAAAGGTAATGACCCTTCCATCATCTTGGTTTCAGACTTAATCCTTGAGATTATTCTTGGTGGGGTGTTATTTGATATGAAAAATGAAGATTATTCAAAGTTAACTTTCTGTCCAAATGCTAATTTAAAGGATTTTAGGAAGTTTATGATAGTTTTAAGACAAATTTTTGAGTATTTTAGAAAAATGACAGTGTCATCTACATGAGAAAAAAGGGTAATTTTTTTCATATGATTAGGAAGTTTATAAAATTGTAGTTCAGAATATCTGAAAAGGAAGTTCAGATTTCTATATAAGGTTTCAGCCATAAGAATGAAGAACGGAGGAGAAAGGGGGTCTCCTTGTTTTAGTCCTCTGGTGGATGGAAAAAATTCAACTGATTTCCCATTAATCAAAATGGAAAAGTAGGCAGATCTTAGGTTAAGTAAGATTAAGTTAACAAAGGTATTATCAAATATCATTTGATTAAGTGTTTTAGCCATGAAAGGCCATGAAACCCTATCAAATGCCTTCATCATATCCATTTTTAGGATCATATTATATCCTTTTGTTTTGGAATGAAGAAAATTAACAGGTTTTTGTAAAAGAATAACATTATCAGCAATTTCCCTTCCAACTACAAAAGCTGATTGTTCTGGACTGATTATGTCATTTAGAATTGGTTTCAATCTTGTTGAGATTATTTTAGAAAATATTTTGTTAATGAAATTACACAAGCTTATAGGTTTGTAGACCTTAAAGCTTGAACAAACATATTTTTTAGGAATTAAAATGATTAAAACTGAGGGTATTTCTTTAAGAATTTCAGTCTAATTAAAAAAATCATTAACTACTTATAGCACATCATTTTTAATTATGTGCCAGCATTTGTGATAGAAAATTACTGAGTAGCCATCTGGCCCAATGACAAAGTGACTATTCATAGATTTAACTATCTTAGTTAATTCCTCCATAGAGACTTGTTTAACTATTTGAGAATTCATTTCTGGAGTTATTTTGGAATATTTTCCAACAACCGTGATGTGTTGATGCCTGATGGGTCTGATTTTTCCTTAGTTAGTAACTCAGAGTAATAATTTATGGCTTCTTGACCGTTTTCATCTTGATCATAAATCCATATCCCACCTTGTTTTTAATTGATGCAATTGTTTGTCTTTTATTGATTGACGGAAAAATTAGCATCTCGTTCTTTTAACTATTTATATTAGATTTCTGTCTCGTTTCCTGATTAGAGATAGCCAATTTTAATTTAGCCTCTACATTATTATAAGAAGTTAGAGTTTCAAAATTTACATTGTTTTGGAGATCTACTTCAGCAATGAGTAACTGATCCTCCGCACCTTGGATAGTATCAAGATTTTTTTTAAAAAATAGAGTTACTTCATGATTTTAAAGCAGTTTTAACTATCTTAGTTTGAAAATTAACTTTCTCATTCATGATTCAGTGGTGTTAAATTTCCATGGATCTCCCACTAATTTCAAAAATGTTGGATGATTAGTCCATCATTCCTAAAATTGAAAAGGAATAGGGCCTTTAAAAGGAAGATATTCTGAGATATGAAGCATTAGAGGGGTATGAACAAAGTTTTCTCTAGCAAGAACTTGAATATGTGAAGAACTAAACTTTGACCACCATAAGTTATTGAAGATTCCTCTATCTAGTCTCTTCCACGCTCTACCCTTAGGACTCATACCTATCCAAGTAAAGAGGCTACCTATAGTGGGAATATCTGATAGATTATGAGAAGTTAAAAAATTATTGAAGTTTCTGATGCTTTTATGGTAAGGAATGGAAGGTCCCATACATTCATCTTGTTTAGAGATGACATTAAAATATCCTATTAGAGTGAAAGCTTCTCCATTAAGAGTGTCAATTTTGTTACATAGAGTTTTCCTTTATTTATTGTGTGTTTTGCATTATTAAAGCCAACATTTCATTGTTGTGTAACATTTTGATGATTAAACTCTGTATATACAATGTGTTCATCTACAAATTGAATGTTAAGAGTAACCGATTCATCCCAAAAAATTCAAATTTTACAAATTGGATCAGAGAAGGAGTGTTTAAAACCAATTATCTTAGCAATCTTTTGAATAGATCCTGATTGTAACATGGGTTCAATTAAGACACAGATTTTAAATTTATGTCTTCTTTTCAAATCTTTAATTCTCTTTTGGGATGAAATATTTCCTATCCCTATGACATTCCATGTACAAATTTTAAAATCTATCATTGAGATGTTTTGGAAGAAGACAATGAAGAACGGGTAAAAACCGTTTTAGGTGTTGACGTGTAGTCTTTCTTACTATATTTTTTAGATCTACCTTTCTGATCATTAAAATTTGTTTTATTAATGATAGGAGCAATGTGAAATTCAATTTTATTAGAGACTCGATTAAGTTAGCTTTAATTTCCTCAAAATTAAGCATGTCATTGTTCATTCTGAGGTGATTATGAAGTTTCAAAGTTTCAGTGTTTAACCACTCAGAAATTTTGTTTGATTTCCTATTAGAGGATATAAGAAAAGAATCTCCCCAATTGATTTCAATGAAACATTCTTCTAACTGATCAGAAATGTGATCAGGTAAGAGAGTTAGGTTTGTTTGTTATCCCTTTGTTGATATAATCTTACTCTGTTTTGAAATATGAGCAAACTTAGATGAAATCAAGTGATCTAAAAGTATTTTATTAATATTGAAATTGTAGTTATTGGATTGAGAAGAGTTATCTTTAGCATTTTGATTAATTATAGATACAGTTTGAATCTCATTTGGTGTTTTTTCAAGATGAGAATTAATGATTATAGGGTGAAGGTCAGAGTTTAGTTGTTCTGAAAGAACACATTTAGATGATTCAGTTGGAGCTTCAATATCTGTTCAATGCTTTGATTATTGGCAGGGATAACTTCAATCAGATTGGGGTTAGAAGAGAGATTAAGAGGAACCTGAGATCCCTGAATAGGGGCCTAAACTTGAGAAGTTTTTCCAGCATTAGTAGAGTAGTCACTCTTGAGCATTGCATTCATGTCCCGAGTCTCTGTATTTGCTTCTTTTGGTACCCGATCCTTGTCATTTGAGATAATATTACCTTGTGCATTGTCATTAGAAGGTACCTGAGTAAGGACAGTCGATTTTTTTATTGTTAACATGAATTTAGATTTTATCTTTAGGAGCCAAACCAAAAGAAGAAGGACCAACCCCTTTACCCTTGTACCTTCCATGTCCTTCTTTGGGGTTGGATATCTTACCATTATTGATATCAGAGAGGAGTTATTTGGGCCTCCAGGCAGTGAACTTAGCATTGGATTGTTCAAACCTGCAAACAGTAGCTAAATGGCATAGTGTGAGGTAGTTAGAGCACTATTGAGGGACACCTTCATAATCAAGATACTACCAGAAACCAATTTCCCTAAAGCTTAACATACTCTTTGTAAAAGGGGTTTAATGACATCAATTTCCACGCATACTCTGGCCACATGAGGTCTAGTTATGTTTAGAGTTGCTTTGTCTACCCTAACAGGATTACCCAAAAGTTTACCAATAGACATTAAAGCCCAATAATAAAAAACCTGTTGAGACAAACCATATAAGGCAATCCAAATAGCAGCAAATGGTGAATCAACCTTAGGATTAAAGTTAGGAATCCATTTTGTCATCCTAATAGAGTAAGATCCTAAATTCCAGATTTGGTGCAACCAATAATAGTCATCAGACAATTCAAATTAATTAAGAACCTACCGATTGTCAAGCAAAATGATCACAGCTTGACCCTTGAAACCTGTTGTTTGAAAATCTTTTATCAATTTTTCCATCCGTGGTATGCTCTTTGAGAACTTTCCAACCAATGTCCAAAAGAGTGAGGCTTCCAAATGAAGGCATTCCGATTCTGTAAAGTGCAATCCTAGCTCCCCAAGATAATCGATCTTTGGTTTTGGATTGAAGGGAGCACTATTAGTTGCAGTTTTAGAGTTTGGATTCAGGTTGATGAGTAGGGATTTTAGGAGTTCTTTATTGAGCGCTTGGACATATGACAACAGTGGGTTAGAGCCTGTCGGCAGCTCCACCATAACGGAGTTGCCGATCGAAGGTGAAAAGGATCAAAAGCTAGGGTTAAAGCTGTGGAGTTCACTGTAGCCATAGAGAAGATATATAGCGCTTAGATAGAAGCTAATGTCATCAAAACTTTAATTTTTATGGTTTCAAATTATAACTAACAAAGTGGCTATTATATTTGATAATGATACTATTTTCAATAGAGATGATTTAACAATTCAATAAATGTTAATAAATATTTTTTCCACAATTTACCCGATTCCGCAAATTAATTAACATACTACCTCCATTCGCATATTTTTAAGTGTTTGAATTTAAGAAAATGAAATAAATTGGTGAAATTGAATTTAGAAAGTAAAATAAAATAAAATGAGTTGATGACATTAAAAAGAAATATTGTCACAAATAGAAAATGTACCAATATAAAAAATTAAAAAAGAAAGTGTGTCAAGTAGAGTTAAATAAATGAAGTATATGGTGACATTGTGCAAGCTCTCAAGAAAACATATTCGTATACAAGATTTATTATTCGTATTAATAGAATATTAAATAAATTATAATTAAGTTAAGAAAGGAACAATATTTCTGAATGGTTTTGTATATATCTTTTTTCTATATATGATTCTACCTTGTATACCCTTTATATTCGCTATATACTCCCTCCGTCCCAGCAGTAATAGCATATTTGCTTTTTCACGGTCTTCAATGATCATGTTTGACCGTTAATATCTCTAACTATATATACCGATGTTGCATTAAAAATTTGATATTTAGAATATATATGTTAAGATGAATTCAACAATATCTCACAAGTAATTTGTCATTACTAGTGGGACGGAGGGAGTATATTTTTGCAAAATTGAACAAAAAATTAAGATTATGTAATCGCTATACATCCAAATTCCCGTCTCTCAAGTCCAAACTGCTAATTAAAGATCAAGACACTGACAATAGTGGGAATAATAAAAAAACTCAAATCCAAGACCTTATCTTTGGCTCTGTAACCTCCGCCATGGATAGAGCTTCCATGGGACATAACGGCGAACATACTACATGAGCGGCAGAAATAGTAGAAAATGCACATAATGTGTGCATCACTTGGCAAAGTGTGTACAATAATTGTTCCATGGGGTGGAAGATTCACATGTCTCATGATTCGAGTCACTATTTAGATTTTAAAATCACGTACCCTACGCGGTGGGTAGTAGTCAGGGACCATTGTTGGATATTAGTCTTTCTGGTTTAAAGTTGGATTTGCTTCTGAAACTTACTGCTAGAGGATCAAGGGGGCTTTGGTGCCCTTCACTTGAATTCTGTCATGATATCACTGGAATAGGTGTAGCGGAAACTACTAAAATATTATCTTTGTTGGAAGAGATGCGACTTACTCTTATCTCAATTGATGCTAAATATATATATTTGATAGAAAATTTGATATTGAGACATTAGGTATTACAAAAACCATGTCTTAACTACACAATCTCCATCTTGATAGCAATCGGATGTGTAACCAAGACCTAAAAGACATTATTGTGGGAAATTGCATAATGTTTTATTTTTAAAAGGAAAGTTGTATGGATGGAAAAAATATGTAGGAATAAATAAATAAAATTATTATGTGATCATTTAGGAAAAAAGTATTATCTTTTTTAATTGCTCAAATTGTTTTCAGGTATGTATGTGCCACTCACACTCGTCCACTGAATTTATAATTTAATATTTTTAAGTCACAAAAACTAATTGTTATAGTCTCACTATAGTTATATATATTATGAAATGAATAAAACCACATAAAATGGTTTTTGGGTCAACTCGCATGTGTGTGCTCATACCATTAGCTTTAGCATGCACGGTCAATGACCAAGAATTAATTAAAATTGTGTTTATATATGTAACACACTCATTAAAATTTGACCTGATTTAGATCGATGAAGTTTTATAATTTAAAAAGAGACTAAGAATTAAACAAAAATTTAATGAATGTGTTAGAACTTACAAAGGGACTAAAAAAAAGATAAATATGCACGGACTCGCACGGACATGCACAGAATATGTGTAAGCACAAGAACATGCACAATTTTCTAAAGCATTCAACAATTATTTTTTAAAAGAGTTTCTCTTCTTAAATAACGTTATTTCTATTTTTAAAAGAATAACCATAAATAATATTTTGTCAATTAAGATTTCCAATAGAAGGTTTGCACATATAAAGGTTTGATTAATTCTCTATGCAAGCTACTATCACAAGTTTTTAACAATTTTTTTATGGCCCAACATAATTTTTAAGTTTAAATTGGCACTTTAGAAAAGAAAAGTATGCATACATTCTAACGCACATACTCATTAATATGTATGAACAGTAAAGCTAACCCATTTAAAGATATATCAATAAACAATTTCTATATATGTATATGTATATGAATATATATTTTGCAAAATTTAACATAAAATTAAGATTATGTAATCGCTATGCATCCTAATTCCCGATTCTCAAGTCCAAACTTCTAAAACCTTGGACCTTGACAATGGTGGGAAGAAGTAAAAAGCCCAAATCCAAACCCTCATCTTCAGCACTGTCGCCTCCGCCACGGGTAGAGCTGTCGTGGGACATAACACCGAACATACTGCATAGGCTAGGCATTACGAAAATACTAGAAAATGCACATAATGTGTACATCACTTGGCAAAGTGTACAAGAACTCTTCCATGTGGTGCAAGATTCACATGTCTCATGTTTCGAGTCACCATTTTGATTTTAAAATCATGTACTCCACACGGTGGTGGTAGCACGGGACAACTGTTGGATAATAGTCTTTCCAGTTTCAAGTTGGATTCACTTCTAAAACTTAATGCTGCAGGATCAAGGGGGCTTTGGTGCCCTTCACTTAAATTCTGTCATGATATCATTGGAAAAGGTCTAGCTGAAACAACTAAAATGTTATCTTTTTTGGAAGAGATGCTCCTTACTCTTATCTCAATTGATGCTAAATATATAGATTGGATAGTCAATTTTATACTGAGGCACTAAGTATTGCAAAAATTATGTCTCAACAGCACCATCTCCGTCTTGTGATAAATCGGATGCGTAACCAAAACCTGATAGACAATCTTGTGGGAAATTGCATAATGTTTTCTATTTGGAAGGAAAAGTGTATGGATGGAAAAAGTACGTGGGAATAAATAAAAGTTATTAAGTGATCATTCTATAAAAAAAAGGTACTTTCTTTTTTAATCGCTAAAATCATTTTAAGGTATGCATGTACCACTCACACTAGTCCATTAAATTTAAAATTTAATATTTAAAGTCACGAAAACTAATTGTTATAGTTTCACTAACCTATTTGACCTATGGCCGGTTTACCCCCTATCTATGTTACCCATATCTAAGTGGGTAAGAAAATTAATAATCTATTTACCCGCACAGGGCATTCCGTGTTGCATTACACGATTACCACTTTATTCCGTACACATCATAATTTTTACTCCCTCTGTCCCAACAGTAATGGCATATTTGCTTTTTCACGATTTTCATTGATCATGTTTGACGGTCAATATCTCTAGCTACATATACCAATTTCACAAAAAAAAATATTTAAAAAATATATGTTAAGATGAATCCAAAAATATCTCACATGATATATTTATTATGTATAGATTAATTTATATTTACGGTCAAAGTTTACTAAATTTGACTTTGAAAAGGTAAATATGTCATTACTGATGGGACATGGGAGTAGATAATAATGAACGTAAGCTCAATGTCTTTCATTCCAAGCGTTTCAAATCAATACTTCAGCCATTGCCCTAGTGATGTTGGTGTACCTAGCTAAAGTCAAAGCCAAATCTTGTAGTTCATCATAACACTCTACAATAATATGGGATAGGGTTCCCATATGTATGTACTCCCCGGTTTTAAAATATTGGTACACTTTTATTTTTTGTTTGATCTTTTAACATTGGCACTTTCCTTTTTTGGTAAAATTAAGATTGTTTTCATCCACTCAATTTACTTTTTGACAAAGTCTTGTATAAGACGGTCTCACAGTGAGACCATGGATTAAATTGCAAAGAATTCAGCATGGGGTTTCGAATTGAAATTTTAAAAGTTCAGGGACTGAATGGGAAAGTTCATTATTTTACATTTAAGTCCGTGTATAAATAACAATCTTTCATCTTCTTCTCCCGCATTTTTCTGACATCTTCTCTCTCTTCGCTTTTCTTCTTTTGCATTCTTCTCTCCCCTTTTCCCCTTTCTCTGTGTTTCAACCTCTCCATTCCTTCGATTCGATCACACTTGTTCTTCATTTTTCTTCCATATTTTTCATACACTGTGATTTGCAAGAACACGTGGAAATTGTACTTCATTTTTCGGTGTTTTTTCAAGTTTTAGCTTCAATTTTTTGGCGATCTAACACAATTCGACCTTTGTTTTGTGTTTATCTTCGCAGGTAATGTCTTCACTGTGATTTTTTATGCATTTTTTTTTTGTTCTTTGGTTCATGTAATATTCTAGGGTTTGTGTAGGTTATACTTAGTAATATTTGGGGATTTCTATGTTTTTTTTGTGTTTTGTGAGTCGTTCTTATGGATTTGTGCTAGTATTTTTATTGTTGTTGTTGTTTCTTAGATGTCTAAGAAGACTTTCCTCACTACTGCAGCAATCGAGAAGGAAGGAGGATTTGTAAGTTCTCTTAATTTTCAGCAGTGATGTTTTATATACATATATTAATGTTTCTCGTTTTCAATTTGATGTTTCATGTTTTAGGGTTTAAGTATTGTTATCTGTGTTGGCGTGATGTTTTAATTTCAGCGCTTAATGCTTGTGGAATTTTCATGCTCAAGTGTGCAATTGATATTCAGTTTTGATTGTGTATGATATCTTAGGGTTTTGTTACGATTTGTGCTAATTTTTGTGTGGTTGTTGATGTTTCTTAGATGTCTAAGAATGCTTGCCCATTGTTGTTGCAATCGAGAAGGAAGGAGGATCTATAAATTTTGTTATTTTGTATATGTGATGTTTTAGATACTGTTGTTAATGTTTCTGGTTTTCTGTTTGATATTTCATGTTTAGGTTTCAAGTGTTGTTATCTATGTTGGTGTGATGTTTTAATTCAGTATTTGATGGTTATAGTGTTTTAAGTGTGCAATTGATGTTCAGTTTTGTTGTTTTGATTGTGTGTGATATCTTAGGGTTTTGTTACTATTTGTGCTAAGTTTTGTGTTGTTGTTGTTGTGTCTTAGATATCTAAGAGCACTTGCTCATTGTTGTTGCAATTGAGAATGAAGTAAGAACTGTGAGTTTTGTTATTTTTCAGATGTGATGTTTTAGATATTGTTGTTGATGTTTCTCATTTTCTGTTTGATGTTTTAAGTATCTTTATCTGTGTTGGTGTGATGTTATAATTTTAGTGTTTGATTGTTGTGTTGTTTTCATATTCATGTATGCAACTGATATTCAATTATGTTCCTTTGATATTTTATTGTGTACTATTGATGTTTTAAAATTTTGATATTGACGTTTTAAATACTGGATTTGATGTTTCTCAATGTAGTTGTCAATGATGTTATGTGTG
>JAULKJ010163358.1:0-14557 GCA_032355405.1 Rubia balearica
AGACGTGGGAAACATCTCAGATAAGGCCACAGGCGGTCCGATAAAGCTTTTTTGCGAGCTGGCCGGCAGTTCTCCAAAGTCATTAGCCTCCTGGCCTTGTCAACGGTCGGCCAATTGGCAGTTAACGATAGTGAAGGCAGTAAATGGCCGGCGGCGGTGAACGATTCTATCCCAACTCAGCCATGTCAAAAATTCAAACCTAAAGCATATCCAGCATAATTTCTTCTTTAGTCCATCCCTATAACCTATCCCCACCCATTGTATTGTCTAGTCACTTAACAAATACTCATTGTAGTCGGCTGTAGTCACGGAAGCCTCGTGGTGATTGATATGGAGAGTTGATTAGAAGTTTTTTTGGCTTTATCTTTAATGGTGTTAGGTTTCGGGCAATAGACAAAATTGGTCATCTTATGGTTAGGAGTATGTGGTCTCACCAACTGAAAAATAGGAAAACGAGTCTTTCTATAACAAATATATATTCGTTGAACATAATTTATGGCGCACAACAGAGTCCTCATAGCACCACACCTGCGGTGAGTTTGGAGGATAATACTCTCAAGGCAATAATTACTTATGGGCTATAGTAGATATGCGACGTAGCATGACTTCCCTCAATGGCGACATGGTTTAGGTTAATTCTGTTTTAGATTGCTTTTATATTTTTATTTCTTGGTGTGCTGTTGGTTCTCTCGGGACTCCTGAGAGATATGGATTACATCCCACCGCGCTGATTGAAAAAATCTAGCGGCAACCTCTAAAAAGGTTCACAAATCAGAACTACAGAGTTGTGGCAACCCGGTGCGGATAAATCTAACAAAAATGAATAAACATGGAGGCATGCAGTACCTGATTGCTTCAAAACAAAATGGACCTACCCTCGAAATCCGCTCAACAGATGCTCCTCATCGCCAATTGGATAAATCCAACTACAGCCTCTTCAAACTACAGAGTTATCGCAACCCGATGAAGACAATGATTGGAGGTTCGAGTCAAGTAGCTGATCACCTTCATGGAAAATGCATTTAATGATAGGTCCATTTGTGGAAGGTTCACCCCACAGTGTGTGAGTCAAAAGAGTTTAGAACGTTTTAATAGATTAGTTATAGTTGCTAATTAGGGATTGTGCGACCTTAACTTTGTGCAAACATGTATTGATCTTACAGTTAATGAGAATAAGAACGACTCTTTATTTGTTATTTTTTAAAAAACATGGGATACTAGTTAATTAACTGACAAGGTAAAAGAATTATTAGGCCTTTGTTGAGTTGACACGTATATGTATATATCATCTCAAAGTTAGATATAGTTTTTGAAAATAAATAATTAAAATCAGTTGACACGTATATGTATATATCATCTCAAAGTTAGGATATAGTTTTTGAAAATAAATAATTAAAATTACAGCAGTTCAAAAGTAGTATTTTTGAAAAAATTGTCTTAATTTTAAAAATATTATCACACTTTAATTTTCTGAATTTTTCTAACTACTAATAATGCAAACTAACTGATATTAAATATGAATTAAAAGGTAAACTGAGAAATATAAATATTTAGAAAATATATGCTGAATGTAATCGACTCAAAATAACTTGCATTAGTTAACATCGATTATAGGCGCAGTGATAAATTAATCCTTATGTATCTATCAGTTATAGGAAAGCAGGTACGCTTAACCTTCCCAATTCTTTCTTACTTTGTCGACAATTGACCAATTATAATTAATCAATTATTTCTCTCACCAAAATTCCCCGGGAAAGTATTCGCTAACCCAGATACACACCTCGATAAAATTAAGAATGAAAAGAACTTGATATAGCATTTACCAAGATAAAAGCAAATAGTAATGCACACTTTCTTAGCTAGTTAACTGTTTTTCATAAGAATTCATTACTTACTAACCCTTTCCAATTTGGTGAACATCGTTTCACTCATCAAAACTAATTTGGAAACTCTCTATAGATGAGATTATCACAGTAGTAAGTAGAGTCGATCGCACGAGGAACTATGAAATAACTATAATAAAAATACCAACTAACATAAAACAGTTTTGGTTCAGCCATCACCCATTAATTTTCAAGATTTTATCTAAAACTAATAATGCAACTAACTATTATAAAATATAAATTAATAATGCTAATTTAAGAAATATAAAAATTTAGAAAATATATGAATAAAGCAATCGGCTCGGAATAACTCACATTAGTTAAACATCGATCATAGGCGCAATGATGAATTAATCCTTACGTATCTATCAGTTATAGGAAAGTAGGTACGATTAATCATCCTAATTCTTTCTTACTTTGTTGACAATTGACCAATTATAATTAATCAATTATTTCTCTTACCAAGATGCCTCCGGAAAGTATTCGTTAAACCAGATACACACCTCAATAGCATTAAGAATGAAAAGAACCTGATACAGCACTACCAAACTAAAAGCAAATGTTAATGCAAACTTAATTGTTTCTCATCTTGCTATTACAGTCTTAGTTAGTTAGCTGTTTTTCACAAGAATGTACTACTTACTAACCCTTTCCAACGATTACGTATTGGTGGAATTAGATAGCAGTATCCCAATAATATACATGTTGATCATGCTTAAACACATCAGGAATAAAATGAAACCAAGAACAATCAAGAACACATAAGAATCAATTATAAAACAATTATAACTCATGATTCATAAACTAACACTTATTATTTCATGTCTATATATAAATTAGCTATTCATAGTGATTAAACAAAACAAATAAACATTACAAAAATAAAACATAATTAAAATAATATTAAGGACAAACCAATTTATCAAACCAGGAAATTGTGAAATGCTTCGGGCACTCTTTTTATTTGCATCCCATAACCATGCAAACACTAAAATCCTCAAACCAAATAATTATCATGCAGAACTTCAAAAACTCTCCCCACTAATGTTGCCCAGACATGTATTTCAGCCGAAATTATAGAAACCAAATCCAAGCCTTGTTTTCTTCTCGCAGAATAAAATAAAATAAAATAAGATCTATTCTAACTCTAATTAACAAATTGCTAAAATTAAGAAATTTCAATTGGAAAAATATAATACAATCTTTATAAATATGAAAAGTGAATATCTTTATTTTGTTCAAATTCATATTTCTTCAATAATTTTCTTTTCTCCCGATAATTTCAGCAATTCTGCTTCTGCCTCCCTTTCTTCATCCCGGAATAATGTCATATAAAATAAGAACATTTTCCATTTAAGCACATTGCCTCATTAAAAAAACTTAATCTAGAGTGGAAAAAATCATTGCTTAAGGGAAAAAGAGTACAATGTATAGCTCTCTCTCTCTCTCAATTCTTTACAATCCATGAATTCCTACACCAAAAACACTTAAAGTGCAAATTATATCTCAATAAATCATAATAATCCCACAAAATATGAACACAATATATAGCACATCACCATACCATTATTTTGGAACGACATGTATATTTGACGCCCGACAGACTTAAACGGTTAATTGAACCAATTTCTATTGAACCAATTTCTATCTAACATTATATAATTTACCATGACAATAAGAATATTAGGAATCAGGGCTGACAATGAAGGTTCGAGAAGTCGTTTACCAGTTGAGATGAGAATTTTTTTTATTTATACTGCTATGTAATTTACTTTTATTGGATTACTTATAATTTTATTATATTCTTATTTAATTGTTCCAAAATATATAATTTTTGTTAGTTCTTGCCAAAATACAGAAATATGAAATAAATTATTTTTTTGGCAAAATTTTGGAAAGTGCTAGTGCATGTTCTAAACTAAGTTAAAGTTGATTACGTTAATGTAAGAAAGGGAAATCGGAAAGGATTGCAGACATGTTCTTGTGCCCGATGGTTGATAAATACTCTTTACGAACTTGAAAAATACAATGGGGTGTATAAGGTAGCATCACGTTCGAGCAGATTTGAATTTCGAGTTACGAGTGAAATTTTTACCTTTTGCACTTAGGTCCCTCCAAGAAAGTTGGAGTTGTCGAATCACGAAATTGGCGACACCAAAATGCAATTCAATAATATACAATTGCAAATTTGTGACTTGGGCACGTATGGGTGAATGAAAGGGTCTCTAAAGTCAACATTGATTACTTCTACATAGTCTTGAAAAATTATATTATGGCCCAAATTTGTGTTACCCTTTCATCCATTACTCCAAAATATATGATTTTTGTTATTCTTTCAAAAATATAGAAATATTATAAAATAAATGATTTTGTTGGGTGAAATGTTGGAAAGCACTAGTACATGCTCTAAAGTAATTTAGAGTTGGTTACTTAGAATTGCATTTAATGCAGTTCTAGCACGGGTATATTATTCCCAATACCGGTGCTAGCTATTTTTACACTAAATTTTACCTGCCAAAATTTCTATTCCATGTCATAGGTACCGGTAATAGCACCGGTATATGTTATTTATCCCTATATCGGTACAGAAAAATTACCCACCCAGACACATTTTCTTCTTAGGTACCAGTATCTGGCACCGGTAATCTGAAATACCGATGCTGGATTTATTAATATGCACCAGTATTTTGGTTTATTGTCCCCTTACCGGTGCATATGTTATCTGTAGCACCGGTATTGCCTTGCCAGCAATAAATATTGGTGCATATGTAATGTTTTCTAGTAGTGTCAACTTCCAAATTACCTTCAATATCTCCTGCAAACTATATAGGGATGGCTAATTTCCATACCCAACGGAGAAGAGGTGAAGACAATAACGACAACAAGGATGGCACGGAGGCGAGGACGCTAATAAGGACGACAAGGAGTCAATTACGATGACGGGGAAGAGGCGGAAACCAGACCATGACTAGGAATCCCACATAGAGGAGATGATGATTTTGACAAGATGACGATGGCGATGAGGCGAGAGTGTGATGCCGGTGACGCGAACAGGAACGGGGCAAGGAAGACACGGCGGTGACGACAAGGGGGAAGACGCTGTGATTTTTAATGGGTAAAGTTAAAATTGAATTTCGATCCTAGAAATTAGAGAATGGAGGAGATATATTCTGTGATTAATTTGTTTGTGGGTTTTGATTCTGCGTAAATTAAAGTATCTATTGAGTTGATGGTGATTAGAGGTGTTTGAACGTTGTTGGTTCGGTGGCGAGTGGGTGGTGGGTGGGGTGGCCGGTGTTGGTTTGAGATGATGGAAGGGCATAATGGATATTTTACAAGGGCTAAAATTTTAGGACACACTTTCTCCCTCTGCAACTTATGTTGGGACAGAGGGAGTAGGAAAAGGCACATTTTTAACTTTATGTTTTGGTTGAAAGTATCAATATAACCTTATAAAACCTAAAAGTGTAAATCTAATCCTGTGCTTTGGTCAAAAAGTGTCAATCTAATCCTGACAACCAAATTGTGGCCGAAATTATTTAAAATGACCATTATACCCCCTTTGAAAAGAAAAACATCAAAAATTTGAAAAATGGGAAAAGTAGTTATTACTCTTCCCCAAAAGAGCTGAAACCACCCCCAAAAATCTACCGTCGGTCAACACCGATTAAAGTCAGTCAATGTCAGTGCCGCTAGTCGCTAGTGGCTGCTAGTCGCTAATGGACGAGTTAGATCAGCACTTTAATAAAAATTACAAGGTTAAATCAGAACTTATGTGAAAGAGATAGGGTCAGATCAACACTATCATAAAAAATGTCCTTTTAAGGAGAGGTCAGTCCTTATATATGTGATTTCATTGCAATTTCATAATTAAAATGGTTCAGTTGGAACAAGATGATGGTAAGGAATCCATTTCTGAAATCAAGGGACGGAAGTGTGGCATCCAAATTGGTGACACTCTTTAGCAATGATAACTTCCTTTTTCCTTTCTCTCAGCCATACACTTCCATTTTAATACAATTTTTTGTCCACCCATTGTCGATTACAAAGAGAGAATCTACAGGTTGTCCATTCTTTTCAAGATCTAGAACATATTGATTCCTTTTACTAGAAGAAACATACAAAAAAAGGTACTTCTCGTCCCATCCAAATCTGCACAGAATCTTTTTCCTAGTAAAAAATGTTGAACTTTGACCATGTATTTGAATACATATATGAACAATAGTTTTATCGTGTGAAATATGGATAGATTCATCATAACATGTAGTTTCGAAATATCAATTTTTATGTGTCGTTACTATTCGTAGCTACACATATTTACAGTCAAACATGTTTATTGGAGATTATGAAAAAAGATTTTGTACAAGTTTAGATGGGACGAAGGGAGTAATGAACCTATCCAATTCAGATGTCATGTTTATTGTTGTTTAATACTGAGTGTAATAAAGTTGTTAGCACTAAATTTGATGACAATGATAATCTGCGTGGGAAATTTTTGGAAGGGTGAGCCAGAAAATTTAAACAAAATCTGCAATATGTTTCAAGTGACTAGAAAGAGAAAGCCCGTGTCTTTAATCCAATCATGATTACTAAAAAATATGCACCCCATTTATTTAATTGGACCAAAAGGCAATAACGCTCGCTCGCATCGCCCTCACCTGCCCGACACCACAGGCCTTGGTGGAGAAGGTAAATTCACGGTAGCCCAGCGCCAGGACCCGTTGGCGGTCACTACTCGGTGCACACAAGGGACCCAAGCCACAGCCCATAGGCCCGCACATGGAGGCCCGATGCCGGTAACTCTTGGAAAATCCCCACACTGCCGCTGCCGAGTTTCGAACCATTGGACCAACATACCAACGTCCCAACCGCTGGGGTACACCCGTGGGTGTGGATATATATTTTTATGATATTACAAATGATGTACCAATTTTAATTAAATTTTAATGTTCCATTTATCATGCACAAATAATAATTTTTGAAATTAAATGAAGAATATACTTTATATTTGTTTTGACTTTAAAGCCCAAATGGAATCAAGAGAAGAACAAATGCAAGTCATTCTAAAAATCAATCAACAATTTTGAAACCCTATTTCTTATTCATTGAAGGAAAATTTTGAAATACCATTAGTTTTTTATGCTTATTTTGATCGCATGACAAATATTCTCGTATTTCTTCGTTTGACTTTTTGTTAATGTTGATTTGTGTTCATTATTGAAGGCATGGTATCCTTTTGTGTTCGTTGCTTCAGGTAACTTATAAATCTCTAAGATGATCACTGTACATGCATGTTTGTAAATTTCATTTTTCAGAATTTTGAAGTTTCTATTTGGTTGCTTGGTCTAGTCAGATTAGTTCCTCTCCATAATTTTGATGTTAAAAATAGTCGGAGCTTTTGACTAAAATTCTACAGCAGCACATTGCATGGGCTATTAATACCTAATTTTTTCATAAAGTTTGTACCAATAATTTTTCAATATGGAGCCTTCTTCTTCCTTTTTACAACTTCTTCTTCTTCCTCCTCCTCTTCTTCTCCTTCCCAATCCCCAAATCCCATATTCCAATGACAAATTATGACACAAATCTGGCATCGTCCGGCACCAACGATGAGAGGAAGGCCATCATGGAAGGCCTCCACACACGACTATGCTTAGTCACCCCCGTTGTTCGATGATGAGTTTTTGGGTCTTTGAGTTTCATCGTTGTTCAGCCTAGCGTTCGTTGTTTTGATTAAGCTTAATCAGCCCCGGCGCCAGGAAGTTTCATCATTGTTCGGCACAGAAATTTCTTCCTCGGTTGTTGGTTTACTGAAATTTCTTACCAATAATCCACTTTTTGGTTGGTGTGATACTTGCCTTGGCAAAATATTCCTAGTGGCATACAACTAAAATAAGGTTGAAAACTATAGCGCATGTTAAAGAGGCGTAGGTATTGTTGCGTGGTGGTTCTAGTGAGCTGGAGAAGAATAGCCATTGAGGTTGAAGAAGACCTGGCTGAAGTTTCTCTTTCTGCAGATTCTCTTGGGACAGTGGGAGTAAAAAAAGTCTCATCATAGGTTAATCTAAAATTCTCATGCAAATCTAAATCTCAGCTTGAAAATCTTGGTAAAATTACAAGAAATCCTATAGTTTCTTTATAGGTAAAACACAAAACTAACCCTATGTTTTACACGAAAGTGCCAAAATAATCCTGTATAGTTTGAAAATGCCAAAATAACCCAGAGGTGGCGGTATGAACTGATGATCAACTAGGGGAGGCTGCATGAACGGATAGTCCAAAGGATGCGGCAGTATAAGTTGATGGTCTAATGGGGGAGGCTGTGGATAGACATGGTCCTCATCCATGGGAACTCTGTCGTCTCCGTCCTCCTGAGCCTGCTCCACGTCTGGCTCCTTGTTGGCACCTCCCACGACTACTCTCGCACCCTAACCTGGCTCTATAAGGAGCTGCTAAATCGTGAACAACCGTCTGAGCTTGATCCTCTCAGCCTGGGGAAGCCTTATGAGTTTGGCGCCTTTGTATAACCAATAAACACGTCTACCCTCCATCAGAATTATAGCCACCTACTCTAACGCTCCCAAGGTGAGGGGGTGGGGGTGTTCGGGTTCTGCCTTATGTCATCATCCACCGGGAGGCTAAAATGAGCAATTAGGAGTGATATCATACCCCAAACGGCTATCTTTCCCCGCTCTCTCATAGATACCCGAATAACCGGTAGAGAAAGTATCCTATGATAAGCGGGCAGGCCCGCCCCATGCAGATTGAACACAACATCATGCAGTCCTCATGAGTCAAAGTGGTGGACTCTCCATGGCTAAGTACCACTGTAGTCAGCAACCTCGCCACATATTTCAGCGTTGGATGCATTATATCACTGTTCTTGCTCGTCATCCCCGACGGCCGTCAGGTGATGGCATGCCATAATGGTCCAACCTCGAACCTTGATCATCCTCATTGCTGCGAGGCATCCATGTTATGTACTTCCACCCGAAGCACTTGAAAATCTTTTGGCAAGTCATAGAACGAGCCAGCCAGGTGGAATCTCTCTACCTTATAGCCCCTCCTATTGGTTCCTTGCATGGTCGTAGCAAGGAACTCCAAGGTATACCTAGTATAGGTGGGGGCAAACTTCTCCATGAAGCCCTTCAAATTAATCACCAATTTGTAGAGTTTGAGATCCTTAAGAACCTTCTTGTCCACAAGGACGAGACATACCACAAGATGCTCCCACCTCTCTTGGTGTTCCGAACTGAGTGTTTGTAATCCCATAAGAGGGACACTCGGGCATGGTCTATGTCTTGGTATCTCCACAGTACAAAAAAATACAACATAGTCCAAAAAATACTAACAGCCTAAATCACAGTCCCAACCCTACCCAACAGTAAAAAAATTTACCCACAAAATTATGTAATTCTAAAAATCACAACCAAGCCCCTATATCTAATCCTAACCATGAAATTTCCAAAAACCCAAAAATCAAAATTCTCAATTCTTCAAGAAGAGAGTTTGGCCAAGTACCTAATTGGAGATCGGCGGTGGATTTTGATGATTTGAGGCTCGTGGAGTGTACGGAACTCTATCTAGAGAAAATCCCAGCAATCTCTTACACCCAAAGTTGAAGAATCTTTGATTTTTTGGGAGAAAAAACTAGAATAGGCAGAATAAATTTTCTTCAAATCTGGGCAATTTTTGATTTTTTTGGAGCTGATTTTTAGTTGGCTTTTTGCAAAATTGGAAGGGGAGCGTTTTGGAAATTTTTTTGTTGAATTTTGTTGAGAAATAAGGGAGACATGAAGATTTTAGGCTCGGGGGATATGGGTTTCACCACTGGGTTTATGGTCTAAAAAGGGAAGGGAACAAGCTATTCTTTAAGGGCCTCGTGTTTGTTGATTAGTTATTCTGGGTGGCACGGCCCATGCCGCCTTAATGCCTTGTGTCATTCGAATGGAACAAGGATTGGCACGACCCGTGCCATGGCCACTTCCTTCAATTTCTTCGCAAAATTTCTTGCACCCAACAGCACAAAAACTAAGCATAATACTGCTCCAGATTAAAATTCGATGACTATAAATCCCTAAAACACCACAAATTTGAAAAAACCTTCCAAAAATCACATGGCGAATTTCACAACCTACTTAATAAAAGCACCATTTCTTTATTGTCGTCCTCACGACTTATTTTTCTTGCTTTTTCAACAACTAAGAAAAAACACCAGTGGGCCTCCGGAATCACCATCCACGACTCAACCCACAACCACATCCCTATGGATGGGTCCTTACATCACAATACTTACCTCTTACCTTAAGTGTCACATACCAAACAAGTTCACCCTTCACAATTGTCGTTACTTTCTTGTTGATTTTAGGCATAGGAATGAATAGTGCTCACATTTGGAAGATAAGAATTCTTAATAACAAAAGGAACACTAACATCATGCACATCAATATTTTTATCATCAACATTATCATTCAAGGAAGAAAGAACATGTAAGGTTTCAATGCTAGGTAGCATATCGTCACAATCACTATCACCAACCTTAGCTAATGCAGACTCCTTAGCCTTTTTCTTGGGTTTAAGAGGTGGTCTAGGAAGTTTTAATTCTTTGCCTCTCTCCACCAACCAATGCATGTTAGTGTCCATAGAAAAACAATCCATAATATAAAGATTATAATTATAATCATGCATGGCATAAGTGTCATCAACATTCTCATTAAAATCAAAGCTCAAAACATGATTTCCCTCATGAATCATCTCAAAAATCTCATCATCATCACTCATGAAAGATTCATCAAATTGGTCTAATCCATCACATAAGCTTCTACCATTGCATGCAAAATAAGAAGTAGATGATTCATGTCTAGATTTATAAATGTCAAACCCGACTTTATCACTGTCGTCCTCTGGGGTCAATGTTCCCAAGTGAACATCTATTTTAGTCCTTGATGTTTTAAAAATGGTTGCCCCAATAGAATTGGAGATGCACCTCCGCCGTGCATCACATCAAGGACATAAAGGTCCGCCGCAAACACAAGATCACCCACTCTAACCATAACATCCCTAACTATCCCCCTAGGGCTTACTTGCGGATGATCTGCTAGTTGGACTATCACCCTAGTGTCCCTAAGATCACCTATATCAAGAGTCTCAAATGGCTATAAGGGATAACATTAATCAAAGCTCCTAGGTCAATCATAGCATCTTTAATCAGCCTACCACCTCAAGAAATAGGAATTGAAAATATGTCGGGGTCATCACATTTTTCGAGAATATTTCTATTGCCTAAAGTGGCGACTCCTCCTATTTTCAATTTTTATACTTTTCTAATAGGTTTAGTCATCCTCATAGTTCAAGCATTTAAAAAAAATAGCATACGATGGATTAGTTCAATTGCTTCTCGAAGTGGAAAACTAAAGTCAACCTTATTCAAGATTTGGCGGATTTGATCTTCGTTGGAAGCCACCGTTGGCCTTCCCCTCAAAGTACTCGAGAACGCCGGCAGAGGGTTAATCTTTACCTCGGTGGTAGGGAGCACTTGTGTGGGCTCCTCCTTAACGACTATTTCTTCCTCTTCAAAAAAAGCCTTGTTTTTTTCCACAAACTTGTCATCTTCTTGCACAATCTCCCTCTCAGCTTCTCGTACCTCCTTCCCACTTCAAAATTTAAACACACTCACATTTCATGGATTCACTTCAGGTTGGGATGGTAGCTTTCCAGAGTCTCTTGCCTCGAGCCGGTTCATCGAGTTGGCGAGTTGGCCAACTTGTACCTCAAGATTTCTTATGGTTGAGAAAGCCCTTGTGCCTAGCTCTTCAATTTCTCTTCTTGTGCGCTTCGAGAACATGTCACTATTCTTGGTCAATTGCACAATTGCCTCTAAAATCTCCTCTCGACCAGACTTATAAATTAGAGAATTATTGTTGGAAGTCCCTTCTCTCCTAGAGTAGGGTTAAGGTGGAACCCCCCTCAATTGTACCCTTGGTTGTCATCATGACACGACATCAAAAATTTGGGTTGTCGCAATATCGGGGTTTGAACGAGTTTGTACAAGGGTCTTGACGATCTCTACTTTGGTTTCCTCGGAAACCTTGTCGTTGCCCTCTACCAAACGATCTATTCCCTCCATTCAAGTCCAAAGCCTTTACCTTCTCAATGTCCTCCACAACTTTTGGGTACATGTCAATTGGATGATCCAATTTGCAAACCCCGCACACATTTAATTGTTGAGCCCTCCCCTTCATGAATTCTTCATCACTGAAGCAATAGCTAGGACTTACTCTTCAAGCTTAGGGGAGTGAGTGGAATCTTCCAGTGTTTTTACCCTTTAGCGGTCCCAAACGGTCGTGTACCATTTTTCATCTCTTCGAATAAGGCCATAGAGTCCTTGGTGCTCTTGTTCTCTATCGAACCATTGCATACAACATTCACCATTTTTATGTCTTCATTGCACAAGCCCTCAAAGAAATAGTACACGAGATCTCCCTCCTTCAACGGATGATAAGGACTGCTTGCCAACAAATGCTTTAACCGCTCCCAATATTCATACTAAGACTCATTCAGGAGCTGCAATATATTGGAAACATGTTTCTTCAATCCGGAAGACTTTGAATCTGGGAAATACTTCTCAAGAAACCTACACTTCATATCCATCCACGAGGTGATACGACCCAGTGGGAGGTAGTAAAGCTTATCCTTTGCTGCATCTCACAACGAGAATGAAAAGGACCTCGAATTGTAGTCCTCCTCCGACACACCCGGTGGTTTCAAGTTGGTGTAAACCAAATGAAACTTCGAGTGGTGTTTGTTGGGATCCTCATTGGCCATCCCATGGAATGTGGGCAAACACCGTATCATGCAACTCTTGAGTTCGTAGGTAACATTGGAAAGTAAGGGAGGGAAACGATGCAAATGGGTTGATTCTCCATATTTGGAGCCATCAACTCCCTAAGTGTTTTGTTGTCTTCTTCCATAGCTTCTCTCTTTACTTCTACAAAAAAAAAAGCTAGTCCCTGCGGAATCTCTCCTCTAGTTCTCCTTCTCTTCCTTCTTCGACCACAAGCATTTTCTAGTATATAGTGTAGAGTACCTAAGTTTGTGGTACAAGGTGTGTACTATAAACAAGAAGCAAAACACAACCATTCCATCTAGTAACACTAGAAAAACAAATTAGGAGTAACAAAAATAACTGTTGAAAACCTCAACACAATAACCAACTAAATCTACAAAAATAAAAATAAAATACTAACTACTACTACCTCCAACTAGCCATGCAAGTTAACAATGAAATTTAAAATAGCATCCCCAGCAGCCGCACTAAAATTTAATCCACACTCCGTGGGGTCGTTAATAACACCAACCTTTTCACAGGAGAGAAATACTAACCCACAGAGCGTTTGGAAAGATCAAATATAGAATTTATATGTTGCTCCAGTATGCTCACTACCAACAGAAAGTAGCTAGTGGAAAGTTCGGGGTCATTCACAGAGATGCTAGAATTTTAAAATTAACCAAACACAACTCATAATTGAGCGTCACTCCAATTGTGTGTCGAGAATAGCTAGTGCTAAAAACATAGGATTGGGAGGTTTTATCTAAAAACTACTAATCATGCAATTCAGAGATTACACCATATTAACTAGCCTTGGGGATATTTTCATAACATGAATTTTGAATGACTTTGATTCTGGATTATATCGCATGTAAGACATATAAGCATATATCATTCCTATGTCACATAGTGTGGGTGACAGTTGGCCATTCCCAATGTCTGTCACACAAAGGTTGATCGACATCTTTTTGGCTATCACCACAGCCTTCATAATTAGAGAAAGTGCATCGATCAAACAAAGGATTCCCATTGCGCTCTTTTCCCCCCGTAAAACTCACTCTCAATTCTACTGCGCCCCCACTTAAAGTATCAATTGCCTAAGTAGTCACCTTGTGATTGTAGCAAACCTTAGATTTGCAAGTAGTTAAATACATCCGAACACTTCATTACGGAGATAAAGGAATTAGCGTCTCGTGATAACTCTAGGGTTTAAACGACTATGGTTGCTACATGATAACCCCAGTTGCTAAAAATTATCATGCTCATATTATAGGGGTACACCGAGGGTGCCTCACACCCCCGTTAGGGGCAATGCCTCCCCTAACATGAACATTATTACACGATGACCAGATCAAGTTAGTTTATAATGATCACAACGGTACTTTCAAATATATATATGCATACACTCACAAAGTCGGTACTAACGAACCTAAAATATGCCTAACCCAATAATCCCAAGGTAGTCATCAAGCTTAGCACGATAAAATATCTAATCTGAAACTACGGTGCTTAATAGAATATGTATAGGGATGGGTTCAGGTGAGAACACTCATTTAGGTGAGAATACTCACTTATGTGAGAATAAATTTGAACCATTCAATTTAATAGCTGTGATTGAATTTACTGTGTGAAAACCATTCCCCTCTTCCTTTCGCGCCACATTCCCAGAGCTTCCCCATCAATTCAATCACACAACAAATCCCCCTTCTGCTTCTTATCCAATGCAACAAAAACCTAATTTACTCATCAACTATTACTAGAACCCAACGTATTAATACCACAAATTTCTCCAATGGAGGAATGAACTGAAATGGAGACAAAAAGAGCTTCCACTCGGAAAGCAAAA
>JAULKJ010163464.1:0-14556 GCA_032355405.1 Rubia balearica
TCTTGGTCAAATGTATTGCGCTTTGGTATTCACAAAACACCTCCACCTCATTTTTGCGTGATCTCGAGCTCACCGATCAACCCCTTTAACTAAAGAGATGCCTTCACACCTTCTGTAAAGGTGATGTACTTGGCCTCCATTGTAGAAAGTGCAACCACCGATTGTAATTGCGTTTTCCAACTCACTGCACAACCAAATAAGGTGAATAGATACCCGTACAACGACCGCCTCTTGTCCAAGTCACCCGCAACGTCCACATAAACATATCCTCTCAATTTAGCCTCACCTTTATTCACCCGTTTGTAGTGTAAGACAACATTTGAATTTCCCTTCACAAACCGAAGAACCCACTTCGTTCCCTCCCAAAATATTCTTCTCGGGCTGGCCATAGACTGCCTCACGAGGCTAGCCGCATATTTTAAATCTGGTCGTGTGCACACCATGGCATACATGAGACTTCCAACGACACTTGCATACATAGTCCGCTCTATACTCGCTTGACCCTCCTTGGTCTTTGGCGACATCTTTCTGGAGAGTTTGAAATGATCTACCAAAGGTGTTTGAACCTCTTTTGCCTCAGACATCCCGAACTTAGCCACCATTTTCTGAAAATGATTACATTGAGACAGAAATAATTCACCACGACTCCTCACCCATGTGATTTCCATCCCCAAATTTTTGTTGGCTGGTCCCATGTCTTTCATTTCGAACTTACTACTCAATAGCTTTTTCAAGTCGTGAACCTCATTCTTGTCTTTCGACACTATCAACATGCCATTCACATATAGAAACAAGAATACTCCACAATCATTCACCTACTTGATATAAAACATAACTATAATAATTGCTCTGAACAAAACCATTTCGAACTATGAACTTATCAAACTTAAGATACCATCGCCTCGGGGATTGTTTCAAGCCATAATGAGAAGTTCTAAGGAAACATACCTTTTCCTCATCTCCAACCTTGATGAACCCTTCTGGTTGAGCCATGTAGATCCGCTCCTCAAGATTCCCATGAAGATAAATTATCTTCAAATTGATTTGCTTAAGCTCTAAATCATATTTGTTTACAATTGCAAGCAATACCCTTATCGATGTATGCTTCACCACAGGGGAGTATATCTCATTATAGTCTACCTCTTCCTTTTGCGTGAAGCCCTTAGCCACCAACCACGCTTTACTCTTTGGCTTCTTAAATCCCATAATGCCTTATTTCCATTTGAATGCCCATTTACAATCAACCACCCGTTGGTCTCTAGGCTTGTCCACTAGTTTCCACGTTTCATTCTTCTCAAGCGAAGCCATCTCATCCTCCATTGTACACTTTCAAGATTCATGATCTTTTCTTCTCATCGCCTCTAGATAAGATCTAGGTTCCGAGTTATCTAACTCCTCGGCGAAAACCAAAGAAAAAACTACTAGATCAAAATAACCATACCTTTTCGGTGCCCGGTTTCTCTCCTAGGTCTATCCCTTATCAAGTTGTATGATCTAAGTCTTTGATCATTAGCATGACCTCTTTCTCCTTGAACATCAACCTCCCATCATAAATGTTGTCGTCTTCACCCTCCTAACCTTCACTACTCTTCTCCAATAGCTCCACCTCAATTTTGACCCTTTCTCTAGCAACCTCCTTGCTATCCTTAGCCCCTTGAGTTGCTACGGTCATGTAGTATTCGGACTCACTAAAGATAACATCTTAACTATTGATGCACTATGAAGCTCCACCTTCATTGTACCATAATTTCCAACCCTTCATACCTTCCGGGTATCCAAGAAACATACACCTCCTCGCCCTAGAATCAAGCTTGCCCTCACGTTGATGCATATAAGCCACACAACATGCGTAAGTTGTCAAGTTTTGTAGGTGAACTACTCCACAATTCTTCTGGCATTTTACACTCAAAAGTCACTGAATAACACCTATTGATCAAGTAATCTGTCGTGTTAGTGGTTTATCCCCAAAACCTCTTCGGAATACCGACTTCAAACAACATGCATCTCACCCTCTCAAGAACCGTTCGGTTCATCCTCTTCGCAGAGCCATTTTGTAGTGGGATTCCTCGGACGGTTCTATGCCTAACCATCACCTCATTCTTGACAAACTAGTTGAATTCATCTTTTAAGAACTACACATTGTTATCCATCCTAAGTTTCTTGATCTTCCTCCCCGTTTGGACCTCAACCATCTTTTTCCAATCCTTGAACTTTCCAAAGGCTTTATCCTTGGATTTCAAGATGTACACCCAAACCTTACGAGAACAATCATCAATAAATGTGATGAAGTACCTACCTCCACCTTGAGTTGGCGTCCTTGACGGTCCCCACAATCCGAATGCACATAACTCAATGTATCCCGAGTCATCTCTATGGATCATGCAAACATCATCCGTTTGGCCTTGCCATAAACGCAAGTCTCACAAAACTCTAGGTTGCAAGTTTATCTCCCCCAAACAACCCTTGCTTACTCACCTCCTTCAACCCTCTTTCAGTTACATGGTCAAGCCATTTATGCCAAAGGCTCTCAAAATAAGTCTCTCATAGATCCACAATAGCCGCCACATCACCAACCGCCATGCTCCCTTAAAGAACATAAAGGCAATGTTCCCTAACGCAACTCATGACCACAAGCACACCCTTGGTGACAACCAATACATTCTTCTCGCCTTTCCAACAAAAACCATGTTGGTCCAATGTACCAAGCAAAATCAAGTCCCTCCGCAGTTCTGGACATGTCTCACTTCCGTCAATATCCGCTCCATCCTATCATGAATCTTGATTCTCACCGAACCCTTTCCCGCCACCTTACATGATTTGTTGTTCTCAAGCAATACCTTGCCCAAATGTATTTTTTTGTAGTTTTTGAACCAACCTTCATTTGGTGTCATGTGGAATAAGCAACCAGTGTACATGATCCACCTTTTATTCGGGCACGAGGTCGAGACTACAAGGACCTCGAGGTTCTTGTATCCATTTTCCACACCTTAACTACCGCTACTTCACAATCCCACCTCTTCATCGCTCCATCTCCCCTCGTCGGAAATTCTTCACCATATAACCAACCTAATGGCACCTATAGCACTTGAACTTCTTCCTAGAGTTGTGAGATTTAGACCGCGGCTTCTTCTTGCCTTGAAATATTTCTTGTTCGACCTCTGTTGGTGTATCACTAAGCCATCCCCGCTAGCAGACTCAATCTCCATTGTGCTCCTTAGACTTTAAGTCCCCTACATACTCATCGAGGATGATATCGTCCCTCCCATGTTGTAGGATATCAACAATGTGCTCATATAACTCAGCAAACGAAGCAAAACTAGAGCTTGATCTTCGTCATCATACTTCACCCCAATATTTTCTAAATCCACCACCAACTTGTTGAACTCATCAAGATGGCCCATCATGTCTCGCCCTTCCACTATCTTGAATGTGAAGGACCGCTCCTTGAGAAATAAAAGTCGTGATAATGTCTTCGTCATGTAGAGAGGCTAGCTTTAGCCACACCTCTGCGACCGACTTGCAACAAACCACCTCCCTCGACACTTTATTGGCAAAGCTAACGATCAATATATTGTGAGTTCTTTGCAATACATCTCCTTCTTCACCTCATCCCAAGTACAAGGAAGTTTATCCGCTCCCGAAAGAGCTTTGACAAGCCCCACGTTGCCTAGGTCCGCTAGCATCTTCACCTTCCACAATCCGAAGTCATTCGACCGATCAAACTTCTCAATATCGACTTTGGAAGTTGCTGCCATCACAAAACAAGAATAGGGTTACAAAGACATTTTATCAAACACATTGTGGGAACACAATAAACAACACAAATTTGCCACAAACAATGGTTGATGCCAATTTGTTGTGACAAACAATGAATATATAACGCGCGGGAGCAATCAACGATTAGCCTACTAACAATTGACTTGATCGAAGAAATCAAAGAGTGCTAGAATAACGAGACTTTACCCAGTTTCGGATTTCCACCTACGTCCTGCTAGAATGGTTCCACTAGAATCAACAAACAAGATTACAAAATTACAATTCACAAAAACTCCTCATTTTTCTCAAGTTTGTCCCTACCCTCTCAGCCCCACTTTTTTGTTTGAGTTGCTGCACCCATGGCCCTTTGTTTGTCTCTCCCACACAGGTGCCTTTATATGTGCAAAATCAAAGAAATATCGCACAAAAGAAATGTGGGTTCGCGGCCCAAATGGTTTTAAAGCCACAAACCCAGATGCCCCTTTTTGGTTTTTGGTTGAAAGAGGTAAACCTTGTTTTTGAGAGGTTTTTAGAGAGAACTCCAGAATCTCTTTCATAAGAATATTATATTAATTTTTCATAGCATAGTCCAAAACTAATTCATGAGAAAAATACGTGTGACCAAAATAATAATCATATTGTGTTATAAATCACACCTCATAATGTGGACACTTCGGACTCCAGAGGACAGTAAAGAGGACCAAGAACGCTATGCATAAACTTTAGTTACAAGCAGAATGCTTCTTCACCCACAACTATGTGCAAATAAATCACATTTTCCTCAAATTATCTAATCTTGCTTGTAGATCACTATCAATGCCAGTATCATCACCTGGAGCTGACTCTGCTTGAGGAATCCTAGTCTTTGCAGCCGGAGCAGCCACTGCCGATGAGGGTGCATTCACAAGCTGGCATTACACGGCAAAACAGATACGGCTTATTTTCTATTTCTCACCAAACAGAAAGACTCTTAACACATATATAAGCAAGGAGAAGTGAACATCAGATGGATTACCTCTGAATTGATGTCAATGCCAATCTCGTCAAGGACCTGGTTAACTAAATCTTCAGTTTCTTCCTCTTCCTCATCCCCTTCTAGAGCATCATCCATTGCATCACCCATCATTTCGCTCGTCATTTCCATCTTCTCATTCTGTCTCTCGAATTCCTGCATAATTTTCTGCAGCGCGGGCAGGTTCATCTGCCTGTTCATCTGGCCCATAGCCTTCGTGACACCTTTCATTGCATCTCCCATTGCTTGTGTGGATTTCAATGTCTAAAATGAACAATGAAGGTTGCTTGAAAGATCAGAAAACTAACATAAACTCCAATCAGTGTAAAAGCAGTGTATACACTCACAGTAACTAAGAAAATCCAGCAAACGATTCAAAATAATAAATATGGCTACTCTCTTGGCAGCATTTGGTGGTTAAGAATTCAGTAAGCAATTAATCAGTTGGTTCTTAAATGCAAAACAATCAGAAACCAGATGATAAAGAAATATTTTGATCATGGTAAACTCCTTAGAAAGTAATGTTCTGTACACTTCCTAATTATTGATGCTTACAATTTTTGACAAACCAGTAAGAGTGCAAAAATACTCATCACTATGAATGCAGAGAAGATCAAGGATGGGAGAAACAGAAAAGCAGAAATCGATGGCAAACTAAAACGACAAATTGAGAAGAGGAGAACACAATTATCAGTCTTTAATTTATTTATACCTGAATTCTGAGGGATACACCTTGAAGCTGAGATTTGAGCTTATAAAATTTTTCAACCTGATGTCTTGTTCTGATAAGATCCTTTGCCATTACCCTAACAGCTCCCTGGAATAGAATCAATTCAAATGAGGACAAAGTTTAAACACTGCAACGCAAAACAGGCCAATGCGTTACTCTTACACAGCAGATCAATTGCACTTAACTGGTAGCAACATTAAAACCAATACCTCAACATCTTATGGGAAAATGAGTACTGTAACACAGTGATGCAAAAGCATCTGCAATGCCAACTTGCATCTTAAGTTTGGAAAATGCTCCCAACTACAGTAACGCAACTTCATGCATCTTCATTTAACTAGTTAATCATTACAACATAGACAAACATAATGATGGAGATCATTCAGAGGAAAAAGAGACACAACCCATCTATAGTTCTGGAAAAGTCTATGTACTGCTGCTGCACAAAGACCTTAAACTACTTTGCAGAAAATGAATTATTTATCAGATCATACTCACAGATCAAGCCAACTCACAAATACTACATTAAACACATCACGATGAACCTTCACAAAAGCAAACAAGCAAGCTATTATGAGAAACAAGCAAGAAAATGGACAAACCATCTGCCCTTGCTTTGCACTTTTCTTGATCTCAGCAATGAGCTTCTTTTCCTGAGTTTGTAAACCTTGCCTCTCCCTTTCAATATCACGAATCGAGCGATCGAGCATCCGTTTATTCTCCCGCAAGAGCTCTACAAATCACAACGACACATCACTGATCAGTAAAAGAAAATATCCCCATCATGAATACAAATTGTTAAGTACCAAATCCTGCAGCTACTCTTAGGTGAAAATAAGAAAGCCAGTTTTGATACTGCATATTAATGAATTTAATACCAAATACAATATGTCAATAGCAATTCTTACAGAATTACCACCAGTTCAAAAGGGAATTTCACATATCCTAATTCAAGGCAACTCGATCACACCCTAATTAACAAAAGAACACTTTCTCCGTCTACCAAAAATATCATTGAATACAACTCGATCTCTACCCAGCAGGGATCATAGAGTAAATTATAAAATATGAAAAACTATACCTGCGGGAGTTTTACGCTTGCCGAATAGGAAACTCATGGTGAGAGATGATTCAGAGATGAATTCTTCCTTCAAATTTTTTGACGCGTGCCGAATTGACGATGAAATTTTCTGGTAATAAAGATACAGGGGGAATTTTCTATTAAGTCACTTTGTGAGGGAATTAGTAGAAATTTTTATGGCAGTGTCCTGGAAAATCTTCCATCGGATTTAATTAGAATAATTTGTAACATTAAAATTTATTATGTGGTGTGTAGTAATTATAAGTTTATTATCCAATTATTGCAACCCAAAATTTTTGTCTTTATTTTTTCTAATTTACAATTTAAACCTTGATTTTTTTCATAATTTATGAAAAAATCATTTTTCAAAAGACGGACTTAATTTTTAGAGTGAATATTAGACCTTTTTTCTTTTCTTTTTGCACATACGGAGTAGCCTTGTTTTCATCCGGACCTTTTTACAATTCCTCTCCATTTTTTCCACATCTCCGGCAGGGACCTTTCCCCAATTCATTCTCAATGAGAGAAAATATGGAAAGAAAAAATTGTAAAAATGTCTCCGCCTAAAGTTTAGACTTGATCAGATTTACTCTAATAATGTCAGATTGTTTTGAAATAATGGTAATGCCTCGCCAAGATCAAATCGGTTTTTTGAAACCGAAATGCATGGCTGCATTGTTTTTACTCATTCGTCACAGCTTCATCATCGATTTCTAGGCAACTACATCAACTATGACCCCTGAAGTAACATAAATCTAACGTCACGCCAAGATCAATTAAGTCTGTTAATCCACCGCATGGCTATGTTAGTTGTTCACATACTTATTCACACATTATTAACCCCAACGCTCCATCCCAATCACTCAAGAACATGCAACCAGATTAAAACGTACAAATTATGTTAGAGTACACTATCAGATTAGAGTATGCAATCAAATTAGATCATACAATCATATTAGAAAAAGGTAAATCAAATTAGAACATACAACGGATTATAGCATACAAACTAGGTCAGAGCATACAGATCGAATCAGAGCATCCTATCATATTATAGCATATAAATCTCACTAGCTCATGCAGTTATATTAGAGCATACAAACTAGATTAGAGCATGCAATCAAATTAGATCATACAATCATAATCCAACAAGGTAAATCAGATTAGAGCATACAATTGGATTGAAGCATACAAATCTCATTAGCTCATACAGTTAGATTATGGCATACAAATCAAATTAGAGCATACAAATTAGATACTATCATATTAGAGCATGCAATCACATTAGATCATACAATCGAAATATAACAATGTAAATCAGATTATAGCATGCAAACCAGATTAGAACATAAAAATCAAACTAGAGCATACTGTCAGATTATGACGTACAAATCATGTTAGATAGAACAGACGGATTGGATTAGATAGAGCATACAATTAGATTAGATTGAACTATTTCCAGCATACTTAAATAGGTATATGATCAGGATAGACAATAACAAATATTACGAACTGGCTCACACACATAGAGTAAAAAATACAGCCAACGGGAAGGTGGCTCATAAACACAGAATTATAAATACAGCCAACACAAAGTGGCTGATAAACACGGAGTTATAAACACAGCCAATACGAAGTGGCTCATAAAGACAGAAGAATAAACACAACCAACACAAAGTGGTTCATAAGAACATAACAAGAATTAACAAAAACATTTTTGAAAAGTCTAACTAATACAAACACATCCAATTGAAAAGTCCATAATTTCAAAAATTATCCATTTTAAAATCTCCATAATTGCAAAGTTACCCCTGCACTGGGGGCAGTTGTGCACCAAAAGTTCAACATTTAAACATTCAGGTCAGCTTGCTAGAACTAAAATCTACACAAACAGAAATGAATCAATTAGTAGAATAAATGCAAAAACAAAAATACAACAAAAATAAAAACCATGTAAATGTATAGGATTGATACAATCTTAGGGAATGGGTGCCTATTTGTTTGGAATTTTTGGATTAGCAGGAGCCTAGCCCTTTGCAATAGCCTTCTCAACCATAGCATACATTTCCTTTTGAATTGGATAGGTAGCAGCAATTTCCATAGTGCATGGTCTTTTTTATCTCCCCCTTTTGGACCAGTTTCCATTGAAATAGCAAGCATCATATTTATAAAATTTGGGCTCAACAAATTTTATGCAGCGATAATCAAAGTTCTCTCCACGTCCCAGTGAGGGTTCAAAAACTTAGAACCACGACTCACCGTATCCAAACACTCACATTCAGACAGCTCAGAGAACTCGGGCCAGAAAATTAATGTGAGAGAAATGGGTGGCCACGGGAATATCTGAACAGGTGAAGAAGTCAATGCGAGGGTGTGAACCACTCTCAACATCATCATGTTTCAACACCAAGGAGTTGGTTGCTCCGGCACATGAAACGGGTTTACGAAATCAGGATTGGCAAGGGTGAGCCAGAGGCAAGGGATAACTGCCTGGCCTTAACCCGATCACCTTTTCCCTTGTTCATAAGCTGTGACAAAATGACACACAATCAAGTAGCAACCAATCACACAAAATTTATCAACACAATAACCATTCACTAAACCCGAAACACATTCTCTTTTTAAAGTTTGGTTTACAAATTGTTTAAAATCGAATAAACTGAGCAAAATTATTTCAGTTTCAAAACCTTTTAGATTTGAATAAATAAAATACATGCATGAGTAAAACTGAGTAGAGAGAAATGAATTTGCAGAGTTTACCGTATTTTGATAGCAACAAAGCATAAAAAAAGAATAACTACAACATGAATAGCAAAAGGGGAATAACAACAAAGGCATAGCTACAAAGGCATAACAAAACAGGCTTAACATGGTATGAAACCAAAACAAAACATCAGTGATGGTCAGAAAAATGTGCATCAGCAGAACTAACATCTAAATCGTAAAAACTCAAACATAAACGCTTAAATTTGCATGATTTACAACATTAATCAAAGCACAATTTGACCCAAAAACTCACATTCATGAAGATTTAAACATTTTGAACATTACAAACCTCTCATGCATCCAGATCTAACAAACCCTAAAGGTTTTAATCGGTTAAAAAAATCTCGCATGCATTCAGATCTAGAAACCCCTAAACAAACATGTCATCAAAAAACTATGAAAAACACATAACCATGAAGAGGACAATGTAGACGAACAATATCAGAGGCTCAAACATCTCAAAATAAGACCATATTCCTTACATATAACTTCAATTATACCCTTTTTAACAAAAAAAATCACGCGTGCATTCAGATCTAACAAACCATACAAAAACAGAGCATAAAAAAAGCGAAGAACAAACCATGAATGAATTCTTGTGTAGAAAAACATCAAAACTCATGTTGATACCCACATATTTCTAAGAGTGTCAGAACCACGAAGAGGAAATGATAGACGAACACGATTAGAGACACGAACATAACAAAACAAGAACAAACTACTCTTACATAGCATGAATTAGATCTAATCTAACAAAATTAAACCCACATGCATTTGGATCTATGAAACCCTACCCAGAAATCACAACAAAAAACAAAGAAGAACACATAAACTATAAAATCTTAAAACGAAAATCATCACAACTCGTGATTAAACACGTGGATTTCAAAGATTCACACAGGAACTTACTGATTCGTGGTGAAAGTGGGGATTTAAACCCAAAACAATGACGGATACAAACAAATGCAGCGAAAATCGATGAAGAACAATTCAACAACTAGGGTTTGTGGTGATGTGAACAGGAGAGATGAGAGGAGATGAGAGAATAGATGAAGATAGAGGGTTGAAATGAGAGAGAGAAGATGAGAGAGCGAATGAAAATTGAGTGTTAGATTGCGTTGGATTTGTGAATGAAGAGATAAGGTTAAGGGATTTTAAAGGATAGTGGGAGACAAATGGGTGACCCACACAATTAATTAAGTAGAGGGATGGTTGGAATTTTTTGAAATGGCCACGCGTGGATTTTAATAGAAGTCTCCTATGATTCAGCTTCCCCAATTCCCTAATTGACAGCCCAACCCACTTTGTAAAATAACCCAACTTCAGGGCTTTTTCTGGAAATTCTCACTTGGTCAACTGGGCTTAAATTGGCAAAAATAAAATTGAGAAAATTGAGCTGGGACAAGCCAAATTAGAAAGTGAGAAGTTTAAACTCAGACATAGGGAGTATGTTACTTTCCCAAAAACAAAACGCATCATTCCCCAACGAATTCTTATCTTCTTCATGCCACTCTCCTTCCTATCATTTTCTTCATCACCCACTCCTCCGTTCAAACCACCATTCTTTGATCAACCACTCTGATAAGCATTGCTACACGACCCTTGTTATATTTTCCCCTTTCTATCTTCCAGTTCCTGCCCTAAGAGATTCATATTTTCTTTCATGGCAACTACAGTGAACCAACAATATTTCCACTATTTTGGATCATTTTCAAGTGAATTGTGGCAATGGATTTATCTCCTCAACTTCTACCTTCGCAAAGAGCAAGTAGACGAACTATTTTACTATTGATTAAAATGCTTAGATGACCCCTAGTTCCGACGAAAGTGCAAATGTAGCAATCAATATTTTTAAAGTGCGGATATATCATGGCCTGGTAAAATATGTAAACTTATACGCAAGTGCCCGCTTAGATTAGCAAGAATGTGAATGGGTACAACTGCCCACTTAGATGACTTTGGGTACAACTGCACTTTCAAAAAACACAGGGTTATATTTACACATACTAAAAATTTGAGAGTTATATAAGCACTTAGCTCTTCACTATATATATGTGATTTTTTTAGCTTCAAAGTTTGAACTAATTGCGGAAGAATGATTATGACACGTGTCTTAATCTGTTTATTGTTTATTCTAAAAAATAAGTAATATGCAACTTTGATTTCATTATTTGCTATGCTTCTCAATGTTAACCACTTGGTTTGTCCAAGTAGCCAGGGAAGTGCGCCCAGCCAGGTGCAACTTGGTTTTAAATCCTCCGCTCCCTAAAGTTTTATTATTATGATTAGGGGTGTTTAACCAGTTGGTTGGTCGGTTAGGTAGTTAATCGGTTTTGCTTCCTATCAATTTATAATATTTTAGAAGGAAGCGAATAATCGACCGATATTGTTGTCTGTTTTACTGGTTCGGTTAGTATCAGTTTTGGATGATGTGTCGGTTATCACCTGTTACATATATACTCCATCTGTCCCTATCTAAATTGCTTATTTACTTTTTCACAGTTTTCAATAAGCATGTTTAACCGTAAATATGTCTAGTTACCTATAATAACGCTGCATAAAAATTGATATTTATAAAGTAGATATTAAGATAAATCTAAAAATATATCACATGATATTTTTATTATTTATAAATTGATTTATATTTAGAGTCAAAGTTGACAAAATTTGACCCTCAAAAAGTAAATAAGCAATTTAGAGTGGGACAGAGGGAGTATCATTTTTAAAAAAAATTAAAAATATAAATCCATATTAATATATTGATTAGTAGTTAGTAGCAAAACACAGAATAAAAGGAAAGAAATTTAGGAATTGTATAATTATGTTGCATGCGAGTTTAATAATTTTTTGAATTAACATTAAAATTGTACAATGAGTTGGCGATGATAATTACTAGTTTTGGGCACAATTATTAGGTACATCGACTTTTATTTACATAAGTATTTGCTTTGGGCATAATTATTATTTAAAAATATATGGGCTAATTATAGATTAAAGAATAAGTTAATTTGGGTTAGGAACCTAAAGTTTTCTTATTTGGTTTGTGATCAAGGCCCAAACATTAATGAATTATGTTTTAGAGATGAAATTAATTGATTAATTAATGTGTGATAAAATATCTTACCGGTTATCCGGTTGGACCGATTACCATATAGTAAAACCGATAATGGAACCGGTTAACCTATATAACCGGATAACCGTAATCGATAATAACCGATTGACCAATTAGTTGATTAACCAAATTTAATTCCGATTTGGTTTTGACCGTTTATCGATTTTTCAATTTTTTTAACCGCCCTAATTATGACTTTCCAGTCCTAGGTTTGGGATTTCTTCCAGTTCTATACACCAAGTTGGTGTGGGTTGTAGCGGGAGGCTCACCCCCTTTTATTGTGTGCGCCAAGTAAAGAGTCTCACCCCTTTGTGTGAGACACATATAAATGAAGTGTGGTTGTAAAATAATAATAATAATAATAATAATAATAAGTAAATGTTTCTCATTGTTTGCGAATTACAATTTTTAATTATATTTTAAACGAGATGGAAAAAATATTGAGACGAAATTAATTGGTGTTTCGATATTCAAATGTTGAAAAAGTCACAGTATTGATTCTATACCTGTGAATATATGGTAAATATATAATTCAAAATACATGTGGGTGAAGTTTTTAAAATTTGTGGAGTACATATCTCATCACTTCCCAAGACAAATGCACCTTGTAAGAGCATCTCCAATGCAAGGATCACTTTGCTAAAAGTCACTTACCACATCATATTGATAAACTCTCAACCAACAAAAACATCTCTAATGCAAGGGTCAAATGAAAGTATCAATATGACATGACACACTTTTCTTTAGAGAGGTCGATTAGAGCATGTTCAACCCAAGCCTCACTTTGAAAAATGTCAGTAAACATTGTCAGATTGACAAACTTCGAGATCAAAAACCTTCTCCAATGCGGGTGTCAATTCAAAACATCATTTCTACGTGACTGAAATTTCAATTGACACTGTCAATAGCAGATTTGGTATACAGAAGGCCATATTGAAGTCATCACTTGCCAAAACATTAAATGCAAGTAAATTTTTTTTACTTTTAACCATTTTTTCCTCCGAATACAGAAGGTCATATTGAATTATTGTTACCATCATTTGTTGAAACAATTAATGTTAGTATATTTTTTTAAACGTTTACTATTTTCAACTAGGATATAAATTTTGAAAAAAATAAATTAAATTTATATCATTTATATGTTAAAATAATTATTTTAAAAAATATTTTAATTATAATATTAAAATGTAAAATCAATAAATAAATAAAATACAAATGATAGTTTTACTTGTAATTTAATATATTTGTATTTTCATAATTTACAAGATGAAAATTAAATTAGGAGTTCAAGTTTCTAATTACTCGAATTAAAATTTATATTTTAATAAATTAACTTAAAAATATGCCAAAAAATTATTTGGTAATTTAATATGCAAAACTATTATTATTATTATCAGTATGGTATTATTAATTACAATTATTAAAAAATTATGTTCAATATAAATATATTTCGAAAAAATAAGTATTTTTAAATATCCATGAATGGATGAGTACATTGAAAATTTTACAAATATAAAAGTTTTAAATTTTATGTGTTGACACGTCATATTGAAGTTATAAATGTGATGGTTCCATTGGAGATGAAATTTTTTAAATCGTCATCAATCCATCTCATTTGCTTACATCATACTGGCGTTTTAATCAAAATCTGACATATGACACCTAAAAATCAGATAGACTCCCAAACCATTGGAGATACTCGTAGAGCTTCTATGTAGAGAAGCCCATATTGAGGCTTTCACTTCTCTTCCCAAGAAAAATTAATAGGAATCCATAAATATGCATGGAGCCAACTAAAACTTTGTTCAGTCAATGATTGACAAGTCGTATTGAAGTTGAATTGTGATGATACCATTGGAGAAAAAAATTTAAATAAGACCCTCAATTAGTTTACTTTTTTTTGAAAAAATCAATCATTCCAAGATTTTGGAAAAAACATCCAACGGCGATTACAATGAGTGAAAATGGCATCCAACCCACACGCCGGGAGTCCGTCGCCGCGTGAACTAGCTGGCGTCCCATCGCGCATACGCGCTTCGCCGGTCACACGCGCGGCTACCTGACGCAGCTTCTCCGGCGCGTGACAGCCCCGCGTCACCGTG
>JAULKJ010163675.1:0-14548 GCA_032355405.1 Rubia balearica
CTCCTCTCATGCTTTACCTCCTACTTATCCTACTATGTGCATCCATCGGATCATCCAGGTTTGACTATTTCCCCGGTGATCTTGAAGGGTGATAATTATAATGATTTGAGCACTTCTTTGTTTAATGCTTTCTCTGCAAAAAGTAAAGAGGGATTTCTGGATGGATCTATTGTTAAACCTTTTTCTGGTTTTGAGGAATGGAATAGTGTGAACTCTATGCTTGTTGGTTGGATTGTTCAGACTCTTGATCCCTCTGTTCGTTCTGTTATTACTTATTGTACGCCTGCTAAGGAGCTTTGGGATGGTCTTAAGAAGCAATTTTTTCTATTAGGAATGGTCCGCGCATGTGTGAGATTCATGCTGCCATTTATACTTGTCGTCAGAATGGTCAGGCTATTTCTGCTTATTATCGGAGGTGTAAGAATCTGTGGGATGAATTTTTTACTTACTTACCTCCACAGACATGTGTCTGTCCTGCTACTGTTGTTGCCATTAAGGAGCGTGAGAATGAGATGGTACAGTTAATGGCTATCATACTCTCCGATCTCATATACTTATGCAATACCCTTGTGATTTGTATCTCCTTGTTAAGGCTCTAGATTGCGGAATTAAATCTTTGACCGAATGAAGGAATCTCGCAAACCCTCAATTTGGCAGCACAAAATTCAAGAACCTAGCCCTCGAGATTACTCTCAATTTTGACTTGCTCACTAACTGGCCCGTGGGATTAGTTCACAAGGTTATTGATACTTAATTAACCTGCATGATTAAGAAATAATGAAAATAGCTCGCAAGCAGAGAGAATGATCTCAAAATTATGAATATATGATTGATAAAAGGCGAGGAACAACTCGGCCAACCCTTCTATTTATAGGGTTAATCTCGGCCAAAAACCCTAATCACTAATTGAAACTGAATCGACTTATGACAGCTTAAAGAAACTAATATCATATCTAACTAGAACTCCTAAAATAAATGTAGATCTGGTCGAATTCTTCTCTAAGCAACCTTGAACAATATTACCTTATCTAATCTTACCAAATCTAATTCTAGTAAAAATAAAAATGAATATCTCTTAAACCCTAGTGGGCTAAATTCAAAAATCAGCTCTTGAAAAGCCCACATAGCCGAACTCTTCACTAAGAATTCAAAATGAAATAATTTTACAATAGTTTACAAATATCACACTACATCGTTAAAAACCCGGTGGGAAAAAAGACTATAGTGTTCTTCACAACATCTTCAGTTGATCGACAAACTTGAATAATTAATCCAAGCCCTAGCCGATTTGTTCTTGAATTCTCATCATGAAGTTGATTAATCAAAGCATTCAATGCCGTATCTCTAAGCATCATTCTTGACCTTGTCATCGGACCAGCCATGTCACCTAGAGGATCCCGAACATAACCCTTGAGTGTTTGATCAAATCGTGGAATGTCTTCATTTGGCATCTCCATCATTCCCCCCGTGGTAGAAAGGTTTCCCTCAAAATTGAATTGTCGTCAAAGGTAAAAGGAGATAAATTAGCAACATTAAAAGTAGTACTAACACCATAGCCGCCTACAAATCGATCTTGTAAGCATTATCATTCACACGCTCCAAAAATTTAAAAGGACCATCACCATGCAGACTTAGTTTATATTTTTGAGCATTAGGAAACCTCTCCTTCCACAAATGTAACCAGACCCAATCGGCCTCCTTGAAATGCATAAGTTGGTGGCCATGATTGTCTTTGTAGGCGTTCTAAACATTTGTCCTTTCAATCTTCAATCACACCTTCTCATGTAACCACTTCACAAAATCATCCTTCTTTTCTCCATCCAAATTCCGAACCTTTTTAAAATTCCAAGGAATTAAATCAAGAGGTTCATTTGGTAAAAATTCAAAAAAACAATTTCAAATGGAGGAAAAAAAGTAGTAGAATGAATAGTGAAATTATAAGCAAACTCTGCAATCAGAATGCACGCTTCCCCATTCTTTAAGTTCTTTTTATCTAGGGCATGCAGAAGAGCCCCTGAAGTTCGGTTGGTGGACTCTATTTATCCATCTGTTTGAGGACGAATTGTAGTAGAGAACAACAATTTTCTCTGATACCAACTGATATGATGGTAGTGGAAACTTTTCCTTTGCTCTGACACCAAATGATATGAATCTCCTTGGGAAGACTCTGGATTGTGGAATTAAAATCTTTGACCGAATGAAGGAATCTCACAAACCCTCGATTTGGCCGCACAAAATTAAAGAACCTAGCCCTCGAGATTGCTCTCAATTTCAACTTGCTCACTAACTAGCCCGCGGGATTAGTTCACAAGGTTATTGATACATTATCAAAGGATTAAGAAAATAATAAAAATAGCTCGCAAGTACAAAGAATGATATCAAAATTTTGAATATATGATTGATAAAACGTGAGGAACAACTCGACCAACCCCTCTATTTATAGGGTTAATCTCGGCTAAAAACCCTAATAAAAAATTGAAACTGAATAAACTTATGGAAGTTTAAAGAAGTTAAAACCATATCTAACTAGAACTCCTAAAATAAATGAAGATCTGGTCGAATTCTTCTCGAAGAAACCTTGAATAATATTACCTTATCTAAGTTTTACGAATTTAATTCTAATCAGAATAAAACTGAATATTTCTTAAACCCTAATGAGCTGAATTCCAAAATCAGCCCTTCAAAAACCCACATGGCCGAGCTCTTCACTATGTCTGCACTGCTATTTGCACCTTAACCCCCCTATCCTGCTCTCACATCCCTGCCTAAACTGTCTTAAGGTATTCGTTACCCAATTTCTGATTATCTTTCTTGTAATAATTTTTGGGTTTCGCATTCTAGATTTTAGCTGCAGTTACAGAGGCTCTAACCCTATTATGTATTCTGAGGCTTTTCATCATTCTTACTGGAAAATGGTAATAATAGATGAGATTGATGCACTTGAGAAAAAAATACTTGGGTTACGTCTCCTTTGCCGCATGTTAAACATGCTATTGGAAGTAAATGGGTGTTTCTAACCAAGTAAAAAATCTGGTGGTTTGATCGAGCGCAACAAGGATCATTTGATTGTTCTTGGAAACCATCAGATTGAGGTCACTGATTATATTGAGACCTTTGCTCTGGTTGCCAAGATGAGTTCGGTTCATCTTTTCTTGTCCTTTGATATTATTCGTGGATGGGATCTTCATCAGATGGACGTACATAATGCGTTTCTGCATAGGGATCTGGATGAGGAGGTTTTAATGTGTCCCCCTCCTGGCTATACTCTTCATGCCCCAGGTCTGGTCTGCAAGCTTTGCAAATCTCTTTATGGTCTTCGACAGGTGCCCAAGAACCAGTTTGCTAAGCTACCTGCAATTCGTCACATCTTTGGCTTTGTTCAGAGTAAAGCAGATTACTCTTTGTTTAATTAGTTTCCTGATGGTGTTTCCCTATATATATTGGTTTATGTTGATGATTTGATCATTGTTAGGTCTTCTTGACTCCGATTGCTGAGTTTAAGAAGTATGTATGCTCTTACTTTCATATGAATGATCTTGGCATATTGAAATATTTTTTAGGGATTGAAATTTCTCGGGATACCTAATGGTATGTTTCTATGTCAAAGGAAATACGCCCTTGACATTTTGATAGATACTAGTTTGTTGGCGGCCAAGTCTACTGATTTTCCGTTGGAACAACAACATAATTTGGCTCTCGCAGATGGATTGGCTTATACTGATCCAGCGCAACATAGAGGACTTGTTGGTATGATGATTTATATTACAATCACTGGTCCAGGGCTTAGTTACTTTGTGCACACTTTGATGCAATTCATGGAGCATTCGTGTGTGGCACACTAGCATGTTGCACTGCGGGTTTTGCATTTTTTGAAGAGTCATCCATGTCAAGGTTTATTTCTCTTTGCTAAAAGCTCGCTTCAGCTTACTATATTTTGTGAATTGGATTGGATAGATTTCCCTATTATGCGTCGTTCTTTGACTGGATATTCAGTTATGCTTGGAGAATCCCCTGTTTCTTAAAAGACAAAGAAACAACCTGTTGTTTCTCGGTCTTTGGCTGAAGCTGAGCATCGCACTATGGCTGTTTCTTATTGAGAGTTGCTTTGGATTAAGTCACTTCTTCAATCTTAGGGTGTAGGAAACTCTTATCTTATTTATTTATACTGTGATATTCAGGCACTTCTTCATATTGCGGCAAATCCAGTGTTTCACGAATGTACGAAACACATTGAAATTAACTGTCATTTTATTCGTGATTTAGTACAACATGGAGAAGTTGTCACTCATCATATTCGTACTTCCAGTTAACCCACATACTTGTTCACTAAAGCTCTTAGATGATATGCATTTTAGACTCTTCTTGGTAAGTTGGACATTCGTGATCCACATGCTCTAACTTGAAGAGGAGCGTTAAGGAGATATTTTGTTATATTTTGTGTGTATCTTGTACCCGAGATAAAATCCTTTTTTATTTGTGATTATCTACATGATGATAATCTATCGTACCCTTGTCCAATCAATAAAATAATTTGTTCATATTTTACATACGTTTTCCTGAGAACACCCAAACACTGCACCACCAACGAACAACCACCATTGAAACTGAAACCACCGCGATATCACCTTCATCGACCAATTGCATGTTGGGAAACCACAGTTGGGACCACCAACACGGTCACATAACCTCCTGAAAACACTCAAATGCTTCTCCCTGCTCCCTCACCACCTCTCCCTTTACCGACCGCCGCCAAGCCCTCCCTGACGACCACCATGTCGCTTGCCCTTATTGACGATGACGCCAACTACCATGCCACTCACTATGCCCACGCCAACCACCAATATCATATCCTGACCGACGACGATGCTGCCGACCACGTCTTTGTTAATCCATGCTGCCTCCCGGAAAATGTTGACCACGAATTTGTGAGATTTTGTTCATTTTATGTTTTTTGGATTTTGTTCATTTTATGTGAGAATTTGTTCATTTTTGGATTTTGTGATATTTTGATTTTGTGATATTGTGAATTTTGATAAAGTTCATTATGTGATGTTTGAACTATAAATGAATGAGATATAGACTTATAGTAGTTTGCGTTGTTATAGTTCATTATAGGATGTTTGAACTATAAAAAGGTTTATTGTTAAATTGTGTTATCGTGGATTGAGATGGTGCCCACAGTGTGTTTCACTGTGATTGATGGTTGTTTGGAGCATTGACTTTGAGATGAACTAGATTAAGGTTTGCCGGCCTCGTATGCTTGTTTTGTTGATTTCAAGTTGATGTTTAATGTCTAGTTTGCGTTGAATTTTGATTTTTCTGTGATGTATCGGTTGATCTCTATTCATGCAGTGCCGTCTCACTAAGTAATTCTTCTTTCATTGTGGAAAGTGAAGTAACATTTGTAGAATTCTTTCATTTAAAATATGGAGATTTTGTAGTATATGAACACCAAGTAGACATGGTGTGTTTACTAGGAATTTTTAACATGGTGTTTTAACATTAAAACACATTGAATGTTAAATGTATAGTTAAAACATAGTTATACACACCATGTTCCCTTGGTGCCTAAATACTGGATAAATTTGATATTCTAAATCTTGTTCTTCAACAAATCGTACCTGTGCAAAAACTTAATGAACCTGTGCAGTAACATTTCCAGAATTCTTTTCATTTAAAATGTGGAAATTTTGTAGCATATGACACCAAATAGACATGGTGTATATACTTGGAATGTTTAACATGGTGTGTTCAACATTAAAACATAGTTAATGTTAAATATGCAGTTAAAACATAGTTATACACGCCATTTTTCCTTGGTGTTTAAATACTGCATAAATTCACAATTTTAAATCTTGATCTTCAATAAATCATACCTGTGCAAAAATGTAATGGAAAAGCATTAGTTAGAGGTCATTGCATGCCAACTTATTCTTACCTGCTGATTACTTCCACAGAATTAATGATTGAGATATTTTGTACACAGTAGATGTTTCACCCGACAAGAGGAGCGTACAATGGCTAAGGGATAACAAACTTCACGGACACATGGTGTGAAACTTAGGCAAACGTGTCTTCTGATTTAAAACTTATGTGGACCTTTTGTATTATAACTTGTATTTAATTCTAGACATATTTATTTGTATTCTAAAGTTATCATATTAATGAATTATTTTTTCAAATTTCCTTGCCTAGTATCAATTTAAGTTTTACATTCTGTGTTTTTGGCTCTTTTAAGTTCTTCTGTGATTTTCCCCCGATTTTTTATTCGGGGTGGGCATGAATAAATAATAGAGGAAATTAGAAACTGAAAATTAAAGCACCGGTTTTACAAATACAAATATCGATGCTATAAACATACACCCTCAAAATTATGAGCACCGAAAATTCATTAACGTGCCGGTGCTAGGTTATGCAGTTCCAGGCACCGGTTGTTTTATAAATCGGTGCTAGGAAAGAACCGAAAATCAATGTAAATATGCTTGAACAACCATTCAATGAATAGCTCCGATATTCAAATTACCGGTGCTGAATTTGTATATATAGCACATGTTCATCATATCGGTGCTGATTATATAGTAATAGCACTGCTAGTGAATGTCCTGGTGCTAATTCTACAGTACTAGCACCGCTGGTGAATGTCATGGTGCTGATTCTACAGTACTAGCACCGCTGCTGAATGTCCTGATGCTGAATCTACATTACTAGCACCAGCCTATAGTAACTACATTATTTGCACCAGCCTATGGTAACTACTTAGGCACCGGTCGATTGGGGGCCCAAAATACTATTGCCAAAGGCCTCAAAGACCGGTGCCATAGGGGTGGGCCTGCAGTAGTGAGCAACCACCACGATCTAACATTCATCGTCTAACTGCAAGTTGATAAACCACAGCGAGGCCAATCAACACGGTCCCAGAACCTCCTGAAAACACTCAAATGTTGCACCACCAATAAACCACTGCCACTGAAATCGTAACCACCATGATCTTACATTCATCGACCAACTGCATGTTGTGAAACCACAGCAGGGACCACGAACACGGTCCCATAACCTCTTGAAAACACTCAAATGTTGCACCACCAACAAACCACCGCCACCAAAACTAGAACCACCGCGATCTCACCTTCATCGACCAACTGCATGTTGAGAAACCACAACAGGGACCGCCAACATGGTCCCATAACCTCCTAAAAACACTCAAATGTTGAACCACCGACTAACCATCGCCACCAAAAATATAACCACGTGGATCACATTCATCGACCATGTGCACGTTGAAAAACCACAACGGGAACCACCAATACGATTCGATAATGCAGGATAATAGTTATCCAGAAATAACTCTAAAATTCATAATCCTTGACAGAAGTGGTATTTGAACCCTGAAATTCTAAGTTATATAGAGCGTGGATTATTACTAAACCAAATCCAATTCACATACTCCCTCTGATTACTTAAAAATGACTCCCTTTTTTCTAAAAATATTTCAAACCATGTTTGACCACCAATAATTTTAGTTTTATACAATAACGGACTATAAAATTTTACTTTTTAAAAACTACATGTTACAGAGAATACAAAGACACTACACATGACGTGCGTTATTGTATGCAATTAAAGTTACTAATGGCCAAATATGCCATAAATTTTTTTGTAGTCAAACCGAGCCAAAGAGGAGCATAAAGAAGTCATCATTCGACAATAATAAGGAGGACATGGTTTGTGCGTGATTATGGCCAGCTATAATAGATATGGGTCATATGACTCACGCTAATAACAACATTTCAACTACATTACACTTATTTCCAGTCTATTTCTTTCAATTTCAAGAAACAAAGAAGTCTTTTTTATCTTGTCATTCAAGACTCAAAGCAGTTGTGTATTGGACATAATTTTCGTTGTTAATATCGACCTCTAACTCCAAGCCATCTCAGTCGATTTGACCTTGGCTCATTGGACGTTAATTTACTTTCTGGCTATCTCCTCCATCGACCTAATTAAATAGTCTCCTCAGTTCACACCAAATTAATCCAATTAATTAATAATTAGTTTCACAACCACCCGGAATGGTTATTCAAAATGTAGGCCAGCAGCACTGATTTTAAATGTTTAAACAAATAATTAAACATGACGCCTTCATTGATCTTTAAGACGTATGAATTACAAGTTTTTGATGGAAACTCCGAAATAACCAATCCACCAATTCCAAATAACGCTATAACACAAAAGCCCTGACGGAGGTAGTGGTAAGAATGTACGGGTGATAGGATTGAAATGGAGATGGGGTGGGTTGGTGATTTGGGATCTTTTATTGCAGTTATTTGATCTTGAAAAATTGATGTTAAAGAAGATGTATAGAAAGTTGACTTTTGACTTCAGTTGTGAACCGCATTTAAAAGTAACTTGTACATACCTCTTAGCCTCGGCTCAACCACGGGGTCGGTAATAGAAAATAAAAAAAATGGGGTGGGGGAGATTGGCTGCAGAAAGAATCGGGAGAAGCAAGGGTGAAAGAAATTGATATCGGAAATGGAGAACGGGGAAAGAACTGGGATCGAAAATGGAAATCGGAATTGGAAAGAAAATAGAAAAAAAATGAAAATATTTTTCAACAAGTGAAATTACAAAAAATACCCCTAACCATATTAGAAATAATGTCGTTTGGGGACCAAAAGATGAAAACTACCCGAAAACCACATGGAATCTGGTTTTTCGGACCAAAAAATTCACTTTGAATTTGCCGGGTACTAAAAAAATATGATTCTGCTCTCAGGGATCAAAAGATAGTAAAAGATGGTATATGGGGGACCAAAAAAAATTATTTAGTCTTTGTTAAATTACATACTAAATTTAGAAATTTAGAAAATATATTTTTATACATTCACATTCAAATACATATTATTATTTGTTTTAAATTTTAAAATACAATATTTAAATTTATAAAAAATTACATTTAAGGTAAAAATAACTATGGACTGTCCATAAGTTTATGGAAAGACTGTCTGTCCTGAGACTTTCTCTTGTATGAAATTGTCTCATATTGAAATCAAAGTTAAAAGAGATAATTTACAAGTATTAGAGCAAGTCCAACAGCTTACCTAAATTTTTTTTCTATGATAGGGAATGAAAAACAATATTTCCCTTTTTTTTACTCAACTCCAACAATTTCCCTATTTTGCATGATCTTGTGTTTATTACACTATAGTTACTTTTTCATTTAAAACTAAGAGTTAATTTTTAATCACTTCATAATACATTATATATAAAAATTAAGTTAGTTTTTTTATAACAATCAATACAACAAATTTGAAACTAAAATTTGAGGTTAATTAGAACTAATTTTCTTTTTATATTTTTTATGTATTCACCTGGTTAGAAATAAAAGGTAACAACACCCAAAAAATTCAAAAAATTATGAACTATAAACTAATGGTGGTAAATGGGCGGATGGGTTAAATATGGGTTGGGTAAAATGGACAATTAAAAAATATGGGTATGACCCATTTCCACCCATTTTATGATGGTTCAAAAAATGGGTCTGGTTGAAAATAAAAAATCATTTAACTCACGGGTCGAAAATGGATAAACATGCGGGTTTCAACCCATATATGAACTCATATGGGTTTATGTACCAACCCCCATATTTTTCAATTATCCATTTGACTCATTACCCATTTAACCCGTTACTCATTTTATCCATACCCACAAGAATTTAACAAAAGACACACGCTTGATCCGCGGGTTACGGGTCTATTTTGCCACCTCTAGTATAAACCAAAGAAATCAATTCCAATTTTATAAACAAATCATTATTGACAAAATCTTGCAAAAAATATAAATAAGAATCCCACATGACTTTGAGATTGTAGCACTTTTCTCCATAAAAAAATTGTTGGAAGTCGAAGGTACTTTTTAAGTTTTTAGTAGAAATGGAAGAATGAGAAAAATATGAGAATTAAATTTTTAATAGAAAAATGAATATTGTATTATGATTTTATGCATTCAATTGAAATAACATTAAATTTTCATTCCCTACAATTTTTTCTTTTTCTACAAATATAGGGAAGGAAATATTTTCTCTCATCAAAATATCTATTTCAGGGAATATGATAGGGAAGCTATTGAAATTCAAAAACCATATAGAATCTTATAATCAATGAATATCTCTATTATATGAAACTTTTGGACTCACTCTTACTATTATTATAAAATTGATAGAAAGTTTAGGAATGAGGACGATAAATTTCAGAAAAGAGATCTGATAAATGTAATCCGTGGGCTTCATACCTATTATTACGGGTCTTGCATATAATGCTCTGAGTTTGGGCTGTTTTGTAATAGTAAAAGAAAGGCCTCCGCTTATGATTTTATAGAACTTAGGCCACGCTCGTCTATATATATAATTTATGTAATTTGAACGGAAATATATTGCAATGAATTAATTAAATTTTTTTAAAATCTATAGTATTTATTAAAAGAGGTCATTTTTATCACGTGTCGTTAGTGTAGTTTCCAAGCCACCTTCACACAAAAAATGGAAAATGTACTTATTAATTAACCAAACCTTATTTAATTAATATGGAGTTCATCTTTTCACTTCCCAATGCAAGTTTCATTTATAATATTATCCTAAAATACTGAAAGTTTTCATTCCTTTATTCACTTTTCTTCTCCTCTTTTCCATACTACATCATATTTTGTAAGTTTTTCCTTTTTCAAATGCAAATCTTTGCACTTATGTCACAATTATATGTATTTTTCTTTCATTCATCGAGGTCCCGGACACTTCAATACAATCACCCTTTCCCTCACTAATGGTTCTATCTTTGAAAAATTATATGATAAATCAAACAATTTTGACGTGAATAAAAATATTTGGCAAAATCATCCAAATTGTTTTAACAAAATATTTATTGAAACTATAATAGAAAAACATAGAGGTTAGTAATTTATGAATTAATATAATTTGGGCATAGGCCCAGTATTATCTAGTATAACAAATGACTTCTCAAATTATACTCATCGTTCATCTTTGACCCTCCATTATTTTCCCCATACTTTAGCCCCTTAAAAAAATGGTAACTTGTGGTACTTTTGTCCATTTAAATCGTTAAATCCCGCTAACGGACGTACATGTGTAGGTAGTGTGATTTTTTTGAGGGTAATCAGTCATTTTCATTTTAATCTCTCTGAAATATGAAACCACCGTTTTATTCTTTGTTTTTTAATTCTAGAAAATCATAGCCCTTTGTCTTCTTCCCCTTTCCAAAACCAAAAACCCTCGTCGTTTTCCTATTTTGTTGTTTAGCTGTGCACAATCCGAAATCTAATCGACTAAAGGCCTAACATTTTCATGTCCATAGTCCATTTCATCCGAGTTTAGTTGAGAACTTGAAGATGGAGTGATGGGGTTCGTCATACAGGTGCAAGGTTCCCACATCGTGTAGTCTACAGTAAGATTTTCTTCCAAATAATTGATTATCTACAGTATATACAACCTACTATGTATGAAAATTGGGTTTTTTTAGTTAAATAAGGTGGGCCATATCCCTGATGAACTAGGGTTTATGTTGGGCGAATTAAGGGACTTGCTAATTTTGGGTTGTGTACTGGAAATTGGTGTTTTTCTTGGTAAATTGGAAGTGACAGCGGGGTCATTATGTGACTGATGTACTCTCTGCTCTGAAATGCAAAATCTGTTATTCAATGTGTGAAATGCGACTGCTATTTTTCCTTTGAAATGCGACTTAAATTTTTTAGCTTTGAACAGATTTGATTGTGTGGAATATTGTGAGGTCTGACCGTGTGAATTTTTTTGAAGCTAATGTTTGGTGATTTCTAATGACTGGTGGCTGCCGTTTTTACTGTTGTTTTTTTGTGAATTCTGACTGTTATTTTTTTGAATGTCTGATGATTTATTTTGAGCTAAAATAGATGTGGTAGACTTAAATTTAATGCATTTCCATTCTATGGCTTTTTGTGTGAGATGGAAACTTTGACAATTTTTCATCAAGCTGAGACATGGGGGTCAGTTTGAAGAGGATGACATAATAATTTACTGCGGAGGTGAAGTAGATTATGCGAATTATTGTGGAAAGAATGATCTATCTCTGGAAGACTTGAAGCAAATGGTTTATATTTTGACTGTAGAGGGAAGAGGGGTGAAATTCAGGTCTATTTATCCGGGTTTCTTTGAAAATATTGGGTTATTTGTTATACGGTCAGATGAGGAGAGAACGATCAGTATTTTCCCTTGGGTTAAATACAATAAGGTAATAGAGGTTTTTTTGTGAATGCTGGGGTTGGAGAGAGTAGTGTCGAAAATAGTCGCACTCTTTGTGAGGAGAAGATGATCCTTAGATCTGAGCAAACAGAGAATGAGGTTGTACCTGGTGGTGAAGCATAGGAGCTAAATGCTGAAAATGATGAGGGGTTAGATTGATGTTGAGGATTTACAGAATTGTGGTAAAGATGATGGGCTGGAGAGGGGTGATAATAGGCTTGTATATGGGCTTGATTTTGCTGGTAATGGGGGTCATGTTAGGGCTATTTTTGAAGCTGAGCTTGGGATTAATTTTACAGGTGAGACTAGGGCAGGGGCAGTGGCTGATACTAGGTCAGGGGCAGGGACTGATAAGGAGGTGTTGATTGATGGTGTTGAGACTGATTTAAGTGAAGAGGAAAAGTGTGGAAAAGATAGGCCTAGGGGAAAATTTTGATACTGTAGAAGATGATGGTCCAGTAGGTGAAGAAGAGGACCTCAACAGCAACATCACAGATGTGGAGATATTCACAGATGATGATGAATACTGTGCAGATGAAGACCTGGAGAAGACTGATCCTGAGACTAAGGAGGGTGATCCAGAGGCTGCGGTTAGGAAGGAAAAGGATTTAGGGGCTGGAGTTGGGCAGGAAACTAAAGGAGATGATGAAGCGAGGGAGGAAAATAATGGAGGTGATCTTGATGCTAGTGAGGATAATACCTACATGGATGCTGATTTTGAAGCTTCACTTAACTCCCAAGCTAGCAAACTAACTTAGTTGAGGGGATCTTAGAGGCCTAAGTCTCATGAACTTGCAAAAAAGCAACCCCCACTAGTATCTGAGAATGAGCAGAACCCCCCACAAGATGGACCTGAGAATGAGCAGAACCTCTCACAAGATGAGCTTGAGAAACCTGGTCTTCGGCCTGAAAAAATTGGAATCGGGAAAGAAAGTAAAGAAAGCAGCGAAGAAAAAGAAGTAAAAAATGAAGAATTTTGAGGACATTACAGATGATAAACATGATGAGGATAAGATGATGAAATGGAGGGGAATAGAGATAGTGAAGAAGGAAGTGAAGGTGAAGTAAAGTTTGTTCATTTCAACCCCAAGAGGTACATGGTGGATCCCCAGTTTGAAGTGGGGATGGGATTTTCCAGCTCAGCAAAGTTTAAGGAGGAAGTTCTCCATTGTACCATTTAGATGAAAAAAGATATTAGGTTTCCAAATAATGAGAGGCATCGGGTTAGAGCTAGGTGAAAGGATCCCTGTCCTTAGGTTATCTTCGCCTCGACATTCAACAAGATTGGGAGCTGTAACCCGTTTGTTAAGACTTTCCACAATATCCACGAAAACTGGTCCCATCCTTAGAAACATAGGTTTTTGAACTCCAAGGGGTTGGCTAATATGTATGCAGAGAGAATTCAGAGCAATCTGGAGATGTCGGTGAGAAGCTTGAGGCAAACAGTGGCTGAAGATTACGAGGCTACAATATCGGAGAATGTTGCTTACAGAACCAGGAAGAGGGTAGTAGAGTTAATAAAAGGGAATTCCATTGAACAGTATAAGAAAATATTTGACTATAGTGAGGAGGTGAAGAGAATGAATCCTGGGACTACCATCGAGGTTGAGTTCACCCTCTTCAGGACTGAGACTGGAAATTCTTGTTTAATGCGCATGTAACATTTTTTGGGGCTACTGAAGGAGGGGTTCAAACATTGTAGGCCTATTATTGGATTCGATTGATGCCATGTGAAGGGGATATATCCCGAGAATATTTTCTCCGCAATGAAAATTGATCTGAATAGTGGATGGTGGCCATTAGCATGGGCAGTAGTTGAGAAGGAGGCGACGGTGGAATGGAAATGGCATTTGGAGCTCCTGAAAAAAGGCATCGAAGTTGAAAATGAGCATCTCTTCATATCTGATCAACAGAAGGTATTTACTTTCATTCAATTTTAAGACATTCACTCTTTGTTTAATGTTTAAAGATTCAAGTCATTAAATGATTTAATCTTTAATAATATGGCTTGGACAGAGCATTGACCGAGGTTCTTCTGGGTACTACTCATATATATTGCGTGGGGCATTTGTACAAAAACTTAAAGAAAGTGACATGCATCTCCTTGCGAAGATTTTAAATTGCAGAATTTTAGATCTTTGAACACACATGGAATCTCTCCCAACCTAGTGCAGATGCATGAAATTAAAGAGTTTAGCCCTCGGGGTACTCTCAATCTCGACTTGCTCACTAACTAGCCCGTGGGATTAGTTCGCAAGGTTA
>JAULKJ010163779.1:0-14547 GCA_032355405.1 Rubia balearica
CCGTCGTCGTAACAAGTTCGGTCATATTAGCACATTATGAAATCTGATAGGGTTATATCAGCACATTCATAAAACTTGTAGGATTATATTAGCACATTCCTATAAGCTTTGGCACCGACACTGATTATCTAGGGTTATATTGGCACTTTCGCACACTGAAAGGTAATATTGACACTTATGTCAAGTAGGTAGGGTTATAAAAACATTTTTCTCTTTCATTTATCAATATGTTTCCCAATATTTTATTTGGAAGAACTATTCTTTAGACCATTGAACCCATTTTCCATATTCAGGGATAAGATGGCAAGAGAGGCTCTGAGAGTACCAAAGCATTGACAAGATTTAGTTTTTGAACTTGAATGTATAGACTAGGGCAAAAAGTCAGCAGTCTCAGTCAAGGCGGTAGAAGTGCCACAGAATTTTCCCCCATCTTTTCTTGGACAAGTTTTTCTAAGTACGGAGTATAGTCCAGAAAATTTTATAAGTGGGGATTTTGTATATGGGGAGGTGAGGGTCCAATGAGTGTAAAATTCAAGTGGAGAAAAATAAGGAAGTATTTAATTGTAATTTTTAATTAACACTTGTTAAAATCCTATTGGACTCTCATCTCCTCACATACAAAACCCCCACAGATAAAATTTTCTGATGATAGTCTATAACATTAGTATTTTGTAACTTAAACCAAAATTCATTTTCAGCTTTCATTTTTGATCAATCAGATCACTTACAATATTTACCAGTTAACTTCTTTTCACCGTTAAAGCTTCAAGCATCTTGCTGTTATTTCATTAGGTTTTCATGGTATCAGAGTATCCTCTCTCCATATCATACATTCCTTACACACTGTTGAGCACACAAAAAATTTCCACACTAGTTTTTCGGAAGAAATCATGTCAAGATTAGACAGCAAATTGAAAATTGGAGAACAAGAAGCAAAGAATGTATACAAAATCCGAGCCGAACATTCTCTTTATCTCTTGAATCTAGTTGCGGTGACAATTTCACTTGATGAATCAAATTACCAGGCGTGGTCACGAGCTATGATCAAGACAGAGGACAATGCTGGTGTTTCTTACTAGATCTACTTTCCTTCGTTATTATATTTGTAGTCTAAGGACAAGCTATAAGATTCATGTTTGCAAGTAACACTAACTGTTGTTGTGATAGGATGAATTTCTTGATGAATTATTTCAAAGATCATTAGGAATATATAGAATATTTTACTAATCCTAAATATCTGCTAGTATATTTTACGAATCTTCTATCCTAACACCCCCTCCAAGCAAAGCATTGGATGTTCCGAGACGCAAATAAGAGATTAGGAATTCCTTTAGTGAAAATGTCATCCAACTAGATTGAAGTAGAGACATGACGAAAACTAAGCTTTCTAGAAGGCCCTAGCTCACGAACGAAATGGTAGTCGATGTCAATATGCTTAGCATGTTTGTCAGCAACATGATTTTGAGCTAGAAAAATGGCATTTTTGTTATAACAAAGCGGTATAGGGGCTCTAGAAAGAGGAAAACGAAGATCATGAAGGAGGTGTGATAACCAAACAACCTTTGCCGTAATGTTAGCCAAGGCTTGATACATGGACTCCGAACTAGAATGAGAGACAATAGGTTATTTGTTAGCACTCCAGGAGACCAGATTTCCACAAGAAACACAACCTAGCAATATGCCAAGCGACGAGTCTCGAGACAACGCACCCAATCACCGTCAGGGTAACTCAAGATCTTGGAGGAATGGGCTGAACTGAATGATACATCATAGTGGATGATACCATAAACACATTGAAGAATATGGGTGACAGCTGCAAAATGGTCGATAGGTTATGACAAGGGTATGTCTTTTGATTCGAAGGTGGGGAGTGTTATGACATCTTTTGTCGAACATGTAGTTGATTACGCGGGTAAGTTTAACATTCTACCCAAGCGGTTGGTGTCACTGGGGGTGCAGTTAAAGCTTAGTGTAAAGGCTCGCGAGGAGCTTGAGATGGATTTGGCCAAGAAACAAATTCTTTGTTAAAGGAAAGATGTCGTTAATGATGTCTTGGATGTTGAGGTTGAGAAATTGGAAAAGGGCGGTCCTGCTCATCAAGATTAACCTTGTGTTCTAGTTAAAAGGCTTGTGAAGACCAAAGGGATCTACAATTTCTTTGCAGATATGTATGCCAAAATAGCGGAAGCGGGGTGGTGTAAACCTTGGGTGAGTATTCATGAGCATAATTATACTTTGGATATCACTTGGTTGGAGGACCTAATCTCTATAGCAGAGGCATTAGAGAAGGCAAAACATGAGGTAGATAAGAACTTTGCAAATAAGTGAGGGATGATGGTTTCCCTTTTCGTTTGATCTAAGAGCTAGTAAGATGATATCGTTGACCTCGATGAAGGAGCTGGAAAAATGTATGTTGGATCTTTATCCGGCTTAGGAAAGAGTCAAGAAGACTAGTGATGCCATTGAGGTTGATCCTCTGATGGGATTTATTCAAACTGAGCAGACTGTCATCTGTGCTAGAGAATCGAAGAAAGGCAAAGAATTTACCACAAACTGTCTTACCGATGCTACTAGAGGGTCAACTAGTGATAAGGTAGGATAATTGTTAGGTCGATAGGTTATCATGTGATGAATGTTTAATGAAGTGTTTAATGGAAGTTGGTTGTTTCACTAACTTAATGAGTTCGTATATTTTTATGTGTTCCAGCTAAGAATTTTTTCCGAGAAGGATTCTATGTCGGGTGTGGGCATGTATTGGGGTGAAGATTCGTTGTCCAATTTTCATGGGGATGTTGTGCGAGGTTTTGCCAATATAGGTGGTATAGTTACACCGGTGCGCTTGGAACATATGGGCCTGCTAGGTATAGTTTCAATGGAAAATATTTGCAGAAAGAGATGGAAGGGGACAGTGGTGCTAAGTATAAGGAATTTTATTTCAATTTAATTGGCTGACCCGAGCGTAATCATGCCAGGTCTCCCTGATTCGATCTTTTATCTAGCTATTCTTAATTTAGCGCGTCTAGTTCCATGGCTAAGAGATTTCTATGGCCTCGTCCTCTAGATGAGATTTTGCAATCCCCCAGCTTATATATATTATATGTATTACAGAAGTGTACCTTTACTATGAGTCCCTCCAGTATCGTGAACTTGTAATCATGTGGACGCATCATTACTGCAAGCTTCCGTAGTATATTGGGTTGGTTTGCTAATTGCTATTCGGGTGGTGACTCCGACATATACTTGGACCTTTTCCATGGACTATAAAAAATCTGAAATAAAAAATCATCCCCACATACGGCGCTGATGATGCGGGGAATTCATTCTGATTAGCTATAGTTCTTGGAATTAGCTACGGTGAGTCTAACCTCTTCAAGTGCCAGCAAAAGTCCCTGGGGAGAAAACTTTGATGCCTAAGTTATGGTTGCCTTTAAATTGAGTTTCTTCCAGTTAAAGTTGACTTACCGGGTTTTTTTTGTTATTTGTCTTTATTTATAAGCGCAAATCATGTGATCGTGGCCAGTGTGTTGTGCTCCTTTTTCCCAGATCGTGACAGATGATATTATGGTGAGTAGCTCCTTTACACCAATTATGGAATATTTAATTATTGTGGCATATGATTATATGGTGAGTGGAGCCTTTTCACGAATTCTGTTCATATGATCGTGACATGACGATGGCCTTTATTTTCCCGACCCTAGTTTCCAAACCACTTTAAAAAGCCTCTCCATTAATGATCTTCTCCTTTGGTTGGAATTGACAACCCTAATGAAAGTAATGTTTCTCACTTCCAGGCATGATACTCGGACTCCAAATTAGAACGAGAGACAATAGGTTGTTTCTTAGCACTCCAGGAGATGAGACTGTCACCAAGAAACATAGCCTAGTCATACGTCGAGCGACGAGTCTCGAGGAAACGCACCCAATCACCGTTACGGTAACTCAAGACCTTGGAGGAATTGGCTGAATGGAAGGATAGATCATAGTGGATGATACTATAAACATAGAGAAGAATACGAGTGACAACTACAAAATGGTTATCTTGAGGATCCTAGAGGAACGGGTTGATAGAATTAACCGTAAAAGCAAGATCTGGGCGAGTGATGGTGAGATACTGGAGGGAACCAACCAAGAAGCGATGGAGTGTGGGATTGGAAATCTTCCTACCAGTAGCACTGTGAAGCTAAGACTTTAGGAGTAATGGCATGGAAACACATGCAACATTAGTCATCCCAGCACGAGTTAGAATATCTAGAGTATACTTTTCCTGGCGTAAGAACATCCCTGATCGAGTAGACCCAACCTGCAAGCCAGAAAGTAGTGCAAAATTTCCAATGGCAGAGGGATTATTCCTTGTAAGAATGATACCATCAACATACACCCGAAGATACAACAGTGTGTCTCCACGAGAAAAGACAAACATGAATGTATCAGCTGAACTGCAGATTAAACCTAGCTAATGGAGATAAGTACTAAAATGCTGAAACCAAGCACGAGGGGCTTTCTTGAGCCCAAATATAGCCTTCTGCAAACAACATACATGATCCAGGAGAGCATGGTTCTTGTAACGGAATGGTTTTTCCATATAAACTAGAGTGTCAAGAACACTATCGAGAAAAACATTCTTAACATCCTGTTGTGAAGGTGGCATCAATGCATGGTAGCAATAACAAGAATCGTGTGAACCATGAAAACTTTTACCACTGGATTGAAGGTGTGATAAAAGTCGAACCCTGGAATCTAAGAGAAACCCTGAGCTGCAAGGAAAGCTTTGTAGTGATCGATACTGCCATCAGGATGATACTTGAGATGAAAACCCATTGGGAGCCTACAAGGCTCACACTCTAAAAGACCTTGATATGAGCAGAGAATTGGTTCTCGACAAAGGCCTAAAATTGCAAATAAACATCGACAAAGTCAGAGCTTCGGAAAATAAGATAAAGTTAAGTAAACCTAAAGTAATCATCTATAAAAATAAAATAATAGATTAAACCATTTCCAGATAAAATTGAAGTAGTGCGAGGATGTGGTTTCAAAAATAAAGCAGAAAGGAATAAAAACCAGATTTATTTAAAGCATAAATAATGCTATGAGGTGCATGACCTTATCGAGCATGCCGTAGCTAGAATGGCGCTTGACCCTTCTTATTCTAAATGAAAGAAAAAAAATCCAACTTCACCTCTATCCAGTACATAAAGTCCATCCTCGCTGTGAGCTCTACCCACAATCGCCTTGGTGACTTTGTTATGAATAATAAGGACCGGACATCAAGAGAAATTAGAACATCCAGATCTTTAGTTAACTTGCTAATGGAAAGCAATATTTTAGTAATTTTTGAAACAACTAAACCATCAGACAAACGTAACATAGAAGTAATATGGGAATCACTAGAATGCAAAATAGAAATAATGGTACCATTACCAACTGAAACACAAGACTTACACGAATAAGGAGTGATACTCTTATGGGTGGAAGCATAGGTACTCATGTGGTTTGTGGCACCTGAATAAATGTATTAATCCAAAGTACATGAAGTAGGCTCCAACTGTATGTATTGGAATGACTCAGCCAGATAAGCATAATCAGATCGACGATAGGGCATGACCAAACAGATACAGGAGGAGGCAACATGTTCATTTATTCTGTACCACTAACATTGAATTGCACCACCACAAACCCCAAAAGCTCCAGAATTATGATCAGGATGTCTGCCAGTCTCACAACCACCCTCATGTGTAGCCAGAAGAGGCCAGATTTGAAGCAACAAATGCAACAGGATGAGGTGACGATGATGTCATGGAACTAAAACGTGCAAGAGTATTCAAAAAAATCTGTGGTTCTCAGCTTACGCGACATCATCGGCGTACACCGACGTGGGACCATGGGGAAGAAGTGGCACTGAGAAGTCTTTAATCTCTAGTCCAAGCACAACGAGAAACCACATGACTTGGTCGTCGTTGGTTTACAGAGAGCCCATCGTATCCAACCTATCGAAGAGGATTTTGAAATAGAGATGAAGCTCATGGATAGAGCCAGTTCGACAGTTGCTCAGAACCTGAACTTACAAATTTAACACACTGGATTTGCTCTTTTTTCTGATAAATATTGGAGAGAGTCTCCCTAATTTTTCCAGAGATGGCACAACCCACCACCTCTATCATTTCTTCCAACGAGAGACAAGAACAAGAGACTACACAGGTGCTGGTATTCAGTCTTCTAGGCTTGGTACTCATGGGCAGCAGTGTCCAGCGTGGTTGTCTTGAGCGGAGATGCATCAGGGGAAGAAGATGCAACAATGGCGACAAAGGAGGATATTGATTGTGCAGCAGGCACAGATGATGAAGAATACACGACAGTTGGGCACCTTAAGGTTCCATCAAGAAATTCGAAGAGGAATCGAAAATGCATAATGTATCAAACTTGAGTTTTTCATAAAATTTAATTATCAGAAGCCAGTTTGATACTTAACATATAGATTAAGTTAGTTTATGGAAGCTTTGAATATGAAGAAGCCATCGGTAAAGGTTGAAGGGTGGAGGAGCATAGAAGGAAAAAAACAAACAATAAAAAAAGTTATTTAGTACCTCGAGGAGGTGCGTTTAAAGGTAAATTATTGTTTTTTTGGTTTTTGTTCCTATATAAGTGGGTGTGTATTGGAAAACTTACCTGGTATCTGCTGCTTTCTTTAGGATTTTCATAAATCAGTTAATTTCTCAAGAAGGCTATATAGCACCAATGGTAAATTATCTATTTTAATCGTTTATATTTCAAAAGCAAGTTGGTTGAGCTTCTTGATTCATCGTCTTTTCCTACCATTCCTGGTGTTATTATTAATGAGGCAAATAATAGTGATGTACATCTTGATAATGAGGTAACCCCACAGAAAGATGGTATTGTGGAGGAAGAGGGTAGTCTAAAAGGTTATGGTGGCGATAGTGTTATGATTATGAATGATTTATTTTCTTTAAGAGAGAATAATTTTTTTGAATAACTGTGAATTTAGCATCCCTGATGTTTGTGAGATGGTGTATGATCCCCTGACCAGGCTTTTTTAGTGTGTATAAGCACCATCTAATGTGCGTTTTGACTTTTCCCATCCCAGATTATATTTTGGGCATGTTGGAGGCTTATAGAGTTGCTCTTACCCAGTTTCATCCTTGGAGTGTGGCCATGATTGTTGGTTTTAGGAAGGTGTGTCGTAACTATGGGAAGGATTTTAGGATGGAGTTGTTTCTTCATTCTATCAGGTACTTAAAGTGGGTTACTTAGGCCTAGGTTAATTTTTACCCTATCATGTTAGGGGTTAATATTTTGCAAGGTTTTCCTAGTATTGCGGTTTTTGGAAGGATAAGTTCCTATTTTTTCATTGTGCGGGAGGTTCCCCAATTCTTTCGTGGAAAAATATGGTGCCTGTAGATGGGAAAGTGAAGTGGAAGAGGGACCCGAGTTCTCCGAGAGAACTGGATGCTTATCTGCTAAAAATAGGGAGATCTAGAGGGAAGCGAGGTTGTCACTTGCCTTTTATTTGCGTTTCTTATGATATATGTGAATTATTATAACCCCGTTGCTGGTGGTTTGTGGGTATCACATTGTCGAGCATATCAGTGAAATCCCCCGCTAATAAAATGTTGAGTTGCTCCTCGGTCTATGTCACGATGAGTTTGGTGGCCTAAAGTTGAAGGAAAAAACAATGACACTCTAACGGGGAGGTGATTGAAAGTTGACAACAACAACTGGCTAAGGCGAACCTGTTAGGAGCAATAATTTCAAGATTGATGGAGTAGAGGCCCATAATACTGGGTCCTCGAAAGTGTTGAAATTGGTGACTCCTGCTGTCGTGATGATGAAGGGTACATCTCTTGTTGATACAATGAAGTCCCTGCAGAAGTTGAAAACTGATATCTAAGGATTTGCTGATCTATTAGGGTCACCTAAGGAGGTATGCTTATTTGGTTTATGTGTGCTACCATATCGTACGATACTTTTTCTGATGAGGGTATGTCTTTTGATTCAAAGGTGGGAAGTGTTATGGCATCTTTTGTGAAACATGTTGTTGATTTTGTGGGTAAGGAGAACTATCTACCCAAGTAATTAACTTCACTAGGGGCGCATTTAAAGCTTAGTGTAAAGGCTCGCGAGAAGCTTGAGATAGATTTGGTCAAGAAACAGATTCTTTGTTAAAGGAAATATGTCGTTAATGACGTGTTGGGTGTTGGATGTTGAGGTTGAGAAATTGAATAAGGGTGGTCCTACTCATTAAGATCAACCTTGTGTGCTGGTTAATAGGCTTGTGAACATCGAAGGGTTCTACAATTTCTTTGCAGATGTGTATGCCAAGATAGCAGAAGTGGGGTGGTATAAATCTTGGGCGAGTATTTGTGAGCATAATTATACTTTGGGTATCACTTGGTTAGAGGACCAAGTCTCTGTAGCGGAGGCATTAGAGAAGGCAAAGAATGCAGTAGATAAAGATGACAAAGAAGGTGAGGGACGATGGTTTTCCTTTTCGTTTGATCTAAGAGATGAGTAAGATGGTATCGTTGCCCTCGATGAAGGAGCTGGAAGAATGTCTTTTGTATCTTTATCCAGCTTAGGAAAGAGTCGAGAAGACTAGTAATGCCATTGAGGTTGATCCTATGACTGGATTGATTCAAACTAAGAGGGCTGTCAGCTGTGCTAGAGAATCGAAGAAAGGCAAAGAATGTGCCACAAACTGTCTTACCGATGGTGCTAGACGGTTAACTAGTGATAAGGTAGGCTAGCTTGTAGGTCGATAGGTTATCATGTAATGAATGTTTAATGAAGTTTTAATGTAGGTCGATAACTTATGACCAATGATCGAAAATGGGGGCATTAATGAGTTTGTATATTTTTATGTGTTTCAGCCAATAATTTTCCAGAAGGATTCTATGTCGGGTGTGGGCGTGTATTGGGTGAAGATTCATTGTCCAGTAGTCACGGGGATGTTGTACTAGGTTTGGCCGATATAGGTGGTATAATTACAACGGTGCGCGAAGAACATATAGGCCTAGTGGCTAGGTATGGTTGCAATGGAAAAGATTTGCAGAAAGCGATGGAAGGGGAAGGTGGTGCTATGTATAAGGCGTTTTCTTTTAATCTAATTGCCTGACCTGAGCGTGATCACGCCAAGCCCCCCTGATTTGATCTTTTATATAGATGTTCTTAATTTAGCGCGTCTAATTCCATGGCTAAGAAATTTCTATGGCCTCGTCCTCTAGATGAGATTTTGAAATCCCTAGGCTTAAATATGCTATATGTACATAAAACATGTTGGGATACAAAAGTGTACCTTTGCTATGAGTCCGCGCCAACATCTTGACCTCGTAATCATGTAGACGTATTGTTACTGCAAGCTTCCCTGGCATGTTGGGCTGGTTTGCTGAATGTTGTTCGGGCGGTGACTACGACATAGGCTCCTACCTTTTCCATGGACTATAAAAACAATTGGAAATAAAAAATCATCCCCATAGACGATGCCGCTGATGTGGGGGGTTCCTTCCGAGTAGTGATAGTTCTTTGAAATAACTACGATGAGTCCAACCGCCTCAGGTACCTGTAAAAGGCCTCGGGGAGAAAGCTTTGATGCCCAAGTTAGGGTTGCATTTATTTTGAGTTTCTTCCAGTTAAAGTTGACTTACATGGTTTTTTGTTATTTGTCTTTATTTTTAGAGCGCAGATCATGTGATCGTGGCCAGCGTGTTGTGCTCCTCTCTCCTAGATCGTGGCAGATGATATTATGGTGAGTAGCGCCCTTACGCCAATTATGGCTCGTTATATTATGGTGGAAGATGATATTATGGTGAGTAGAGTCTTTACACCAATTATGATCATATGATCGTAACTTGACGATGGCCTTTATTTTCCCGACTCTAGTTGCAAAACTATTTGGAAAAGCTTCTCCACTAATGATCTTTTCCTCTGGTTGGATTGACAACCCTAATGAAAGTAATGTTTTCGAGTTCCAGCTTAGTGAAATCACATCCATGTCAGCCCCTATTGATGGTATTTGTTTCATCTCACTTGAGAGTGTTCTCCTTTTTTGCCTCTATTGGGGAACTACCTGTTCATCCGACTCGAGATTGATGAAACAGAGTTCAAGAAGAAAGTGTTGGACTCACAGATACAACTCTCGTTAGAGGACGAGAAGGTTGTCCGTATGGAAAATCTATTGAAATCACCACAATTGAACCTTCATTTACCACTCGCAGTTTAGAAAACTACAGTGTGGACCACCGAAACACCACAACGCTGGATTATTCCTATCAAAAACTTACTTTACAATTCTTGGAATTGATTTTGTTTGAACTTGACCGTCTATATTATAAAGAGAGTGAGTTAACCATTGAACCAATGCCCAAAACACTTATTTGATATTTCATTGATCCCATAAGCATCCAAATAGTTTTCCAATATTTAATTGCTCCAAGAATTGGGATAATGTAAATTTTTTGGATTGGTGTACATAATCTCGGGGGTCTATTTCTTAAGCATTTGTATTATTATTAAAACTTCAAGTTACTTTATGTGTTTAAATAAAATATTGATGGCTGAAAACTGTCCTCATAGTCTAGTAATTAGCTTAGCTAAACTAATCATTGTTAGTTGCTAAATATCCAGCTGGAAGTGCTAATCACGACTAACACAAGTTTCCCTCTTTCTAATTGGGTGGAAGATCAAAATGTAATTGCATAAATTTTCCATTTTTTCTTTTCAAAATGTCGGAAAGTCATACTTGGCTATTGGAATATGGTAGTTTGGGCTGCACCGGCAATGGAAGAAAGTCGTCCAAATCCAATCAATTTTCAATACAAATATCAAGCCGCTTCTTCATCCTCAGCCACATCTTTTATTTCGAGTCAAATTTCTATATCATTGTTCGAACTCATTGTCACATGACCTTGTTATCCAATGAAAATGGCACACAGATGCTTGTAATCATATGACTATTAATGTATGTGCGGACTGTTCTCAATTCTCCTCCTCCATTATGATTATGTTGAAAGTTTGTGGTGATGACCCACCATAAAATGTGGCCATAAATAAGCATGTGTTCGATATGCACATTTGTCGAACTTTAAAATTTTGAATTATTTTTTTATAAAATTTAAAATAAGTCAATGTAGCATTTTTTTTAAATAAGTGATAAAAGTGAACCTACACAAATTAAACGAAACGAAGAGTTATGACCGCATATTTATGTCTAAATGTAGAAAGTTTAGAATTAGGAAGTTTATAGTGGGACATCTCAAAAAGGAAAGTAGGAAGTTTATTATGGGATAGAGGGAGTATGTTATAAGTTGATTTATTTAGGTATTTGATAAATTTTGGTCTATTTAAAGATAGTCTTTCCATAACTATGAAAAAATTGAGGTTTAAACTGTAAATTAGAATAAATTAAGTTAAAATTTTTGGATTGTATTAATCGTGCCATAAGCTTACCACTGCAGGTTGCATAATAAAATTTTAATATTGCAACTAAAAACTTTTACCTTTTTATAATTTTAAGAGAAAAGTGTGTTTTTAACCCTATATTTTGGTCGAAAATGCAGAAACGACCTTGTAAAATCTAAAAGTGCAAAATAAACTCTATGTTTTGGTCAAAAGTGCCAATTTAACCCTGGAAACCAAATTTTAGCCGGAAATCTTTAAAATGACCATTATAGCCCTTTAAAAAAAGTTTCAGAAAAATATGAAAAGATTACATTACCCTTTCTAAAAAGTGCTCAAACTCATCCGCCGGTCAATGCAGGTCAAAGGTGGGCAATGCTGGTTAACACCGGTCAACGGCGCTGAATGGTGGTCAACGGTGGTCTACGCCGGTCGCCGTCGTCAGACCACCGCCGGTTGATGAGATTGGGTTAGTACTTTTGTAAAAAATTCAGGGTTAAATTTGCACTTATGTAAAAATGATAGGGTTAGATCAACACTATCATAAAAAATATTTTTTAAGGAAAGCCCACTTCTTATAAATATGCGTTCATTACAACTTCATAATTTAATGTATCATAAATATACTTATAATTTGTATGCCATCAATAGGAAGTAAGGAACTTTGGTAAATACTTTCCAAAATAAATTCATAAATTTCGGTAAATAATTTTCTTATGAAATGCGATAACTTTGTAATTAGAAATCGACACATATTGCTACTTGAAAACTGTTACGGATAGAGTCAACTTTTCATATGGAGATCGAGTTTGTATACTTCCTCTATGCAAGATAAATAGGCATATTTTGACTTTTGGAAGTCAAACTAAGTCAAATTCGATCATTAAATTCTGTTATTATATATACAAGACTATTATCATGTCAAATGTTGTTGGATTCATCATCACATATATTTTTAAGTTATTATTTTTCAGATTTTTTACACATGTGAATAAAGACATTAAAGTAGTTGAAAAATGATTAAGTTGAAATCCAAAAGTTAAAATGTGCTAATTTATCTGGGATAGAGGGAGTATTAAAAACTAATTAGAATTTAACATACAAATTATAAATATATTTATCATACATTAGATTATGAAGTTGTTACTTTACCAATGATTAATGAAATATACCTTATTTTTCAAAAAATAAATAAATTATGAAGTTATAATGAAGGTATATTTATAAGGAGTTGACTCTCCTCAAAAAGTTTTTATTATGATAGTGCTAATTTGGCCCTATCCTTTTTAAAGAAGTACAAATTTAACCCTATATTTCTTACTAGAGTGCTGATATAATCCTATCTTATTAATAAAAGTACTGATCTAACCCGTCCACCATTAGCCGGTGGCGGCGGTTCGACGCTGACCACCGTTGACTTATGTTGATCACCATTGACCGACGTTGACAACCGTTGGCCGGCATTAACCAGTGTTGACCGGCATTGCCTGGCGTTGACTGGTATTGACCGGAATTTACCGGTGGCAAAGCCTAGGGGTATAAAGATCATTAAATTTTAAGTAGTAAACCCAGGGCTATTTTTGTCTTTTTATGTTAGGTCAAAGCCTGAATTCCTTTAGTCAACACCAGAATAGAGAAATTTGGGTAATCTGCAAATTTCTCCAAAACATAGGGTTACTTCTGCTTTTAGATTTTACAAGGTCATTCCTGCACTTTGTCAATCTTATTGGGTTATTTTTGCACTTTCCCCAATTTTAATTCAACCCCATTTTCCATATGCTTATAAAAGATGATTTTTTTTCAAAACTCTGCCTTGATAAATTGCTATACAATTGATTATTTTAAAATCGAAGTGTTTTACTTTAAAATAATAATTTCTATATAAACTAACTTTAGTCATGAATAGAGAACCATCAAGCATATTGCATTTATTAGTGAAGAGCTGCCTATTAAAGACGCCATTAGAAGGGATTTCCGTGCAAAAACTTAGGAACCACCTTCCTAACAATGTTTCGAACTCGGAAGCCTTCATCCGGGTTATAGGAATGAATTTAAAGGCGGTTTAACCGCCTAAGAAGGTGCTTATTGAATAACCGCCTTAGATCAGTTCAATTAATGAAGGTTCTTGGCATAACCGCCTTTAATTGAGCTAAATCAAAAGGCGGTTTTGTCAAACCAACTTTGATCTTAATAACATTGATGTGAAGGAAACATTGGCAATTGATTTTCATTGTCCTCGCAATCAAGTGCGTTTACTGGATGGATCCAGTTCCGAAACATTTGTGAAAATTCTATCTTTGGCAATGAATGGTCCCATCAATCAAAGTGACACAAGTTTAGACATAGTCAAAATCAAGGTCAATTTCGTACCTTTTGTTTTGTCAGTGATACTTTAAATATATGTTATTTGATTTTTCATAATCTCTATTGATATATATCAGTACAAAAAATAAGCACAAATATGGGAATGCAGACATTACACGATGTTATACGTAGCGGACTGCATTCAAGAAGTACGATTGGATTGTTAAGACATTGATAAAGTAAGTATGAAGATGTTTCTTGTCACCATTTTAAGTAACAAATTTCAAATTTTACATGACAAAATTTTTCCAATGTTTCCCATCTCAAATACACAGATTTTCCCATTTATAATCAAACCCCATTCAAAAGCTGGCATCGACAGTGCAAGAAATTGCTTGTCAAACAGTAATTAATTCCCCCTTCCCATACTAGTGACTCCTGTTGTCCCTGTTAGAGTTATAGTCCCACATTGGTGGTTGACAGTCATATAACTCAGTATATACGATCTTGACTTCCCCCTTCATAGTACCAATTGATTTTATGATAGGGGCCCATGATTCTAATATTGTATCAGAGCCAGGTTGGCCCGTTGTCTCTTTCTGTCCACGTTTGCTCGATGATGTCATGCCGCTGCACGTGAGGGGGCGTGTTAGCGTTAGAGTTCCACATTGATGGTTGACAGTCATATAACTCAGTATATAAGATCATGATTTCCCCTACATAGTAATTGGTTTTATGATAGAGATCCATGATTCTAATATGGTATCAGAGTCAGGTTGACTCGTTACCCCTTTCTATCCACGTTTGTGCGATGATGTCATGCCGCTGCACATGAGG
>JAULKJ010163889.1:0-14545 GCA_032355405.1 Rubia balearica
GGCTGACTTGGCGATTAAGATAGATGCGGCGTGCACACAGGCTTTTGAGCGGGAGCTCAATAACCTTCCAGTACAGATTGCCGAGGACACTCTTCCTTTCAGCCAGGATCCATCACAGAATGGACCATACTCACCACCTTATCTGATCCTGACCCGATGAAGGAGGACATCAGGTACAGTCAGTTTCTACAGCCGCCCCAAACTTCTACTCCAGGTTGCAGGGCATGATCTACAACACCACCCTATTCATCTCGCGGAGCTTCATAGAGATGGATGAGGAGATCGATCTTCTCTCATCCAAGGTACATGACATCTAGATACAATTTGGTGTCCCATGGACCCTGATTTCAAGGTAGAGAGCGCAGGGAGCGGCGTCAACAGAACGAGGATCGGATGGCCCAGTATCGACAATGCTACTCCAGAGATAGTGATTCCTCCTCAAAATAGTGTTTGTGAGCTGTTTTACACCCCCGTACATTGATTTGTACTGTGTTTACCCTATTTTTTCTATATTGAGGGTAATGTAGTGTTTTAAGTGTGGGGAGGGGATTTAGAATTTATTGATTTCTTTTGGATGATTTTAGACTTGGATTCTTGTGGATGTTTTTTGTTTTGGAGGCTTTTTTTATGTATTCAGATGCTTTTAGTGGCTTAGACATGCGGAAAGATTTTTTCTATTTTTGATTGGAAAAACACGAAAAAAATGAAAAGATTGAAAAATTGAAAATGAAAAATAACAAAAAGAAAAAGTAAACCCGCTAAGTTGAAAATGTGAGAGGGCAATTTAGGAAACATTGGGGGCCTGGATAGGCCAAAAATATGAAAGTACGGCCTAGGAAAAAAAATGAGAGGCTAAATGTGTGGGTGAGATATGAGCCAAAGAAACATGATGTGTGGCTATGATGAAAACCTGAAAGAAATTTAGGCAAAATGAGAGAAAAGGGGAAAAGAAAATGTTCCGGCATTGGAGTCATAAGGTTGCGCTTGATATATGCATGAATCGGGCAGCCTTACATCATAGGACTTCTTGGGATTGGGTAACTTAGTGGGAAAATGAAGTGAGGTTAGTAATTCTTTATTCTTTGCGTACTTCATTTTGTTGATATATTGGTATGAAGTGAAGTGTATGCTTGAAGTTCTCATATGGTTTTTACTTCATTTTATGCAATTGGACTTTGGGATTATCAATTCCGAGTTTGGATATGTTTTTATGGGTATTAGTGAATTGATAGATGGAAGGTTTGGGTAGAATAAGGAATTGGGGGTTGTGGTGCGAAAATTTTCATTTGCTCTTTGATGTTGGGATTTATGATAATGAAAGGTTTTTGTGAGGTATTGAATGGGGAAATATTTTGGTTAGGAAGTGAATATATCAACCTCTTTGTGTTCTTAAATCGTTTATTCCTCGGGGACGAGTAAGGCTCAAGTGTGGGGAGGTTTGATGTGTTCATTTTAATTAGTAGTTTTAGGACATTTTGGACTCACTTTTGCGGACTTTTGTGCTCTATATTTTGAGTTTTGCCTAGAAATTCTCTTAGGAGAGTTAAGAGCAACTTTATGCTCTTATAACTCTTGAAGGGAGTTTTGTGTGACAAGGCAAGATATTGAAGATTTAAGCCATCAACAAAAGGTATTGAAGATGGAAGATTGAAGACAAGAAGAATCGAAGATTTGAAGGAAAGAAGGCAAGGCGACAACGCAAAGAAGAATCGACACAAATAAGGGTGTATATAGGCAGCCCGCTCGAGCAAAGCCATTTTTTCCCGAGCGACACCTGCTGCACTTTTTTCTCTTTATCTTTATTTTCCTTTCTTTCTTGTACTATAAAAGCCATTTTTGGCCACCCACTTCATATCCTCTTGCTCTTGGCCAAAACTCATCCCCCAAAAACCCTAGTTCTTCATTTTTTCTCTCTCTCTCTTTGTTTATGTATGAATTTGTCCATGAATGTTAGTATGATTTGTGTTAGCTAAACTTATCACTTGGGAGAAATTTGTTTAAGCTTCCAAACCCATGTAGTAAGACTCTATTTTACTCTTTCATGAGCATTTGTTGTGAAGTATTTATTGCGCCATTAATGTTGTTGTTTACTTCATTTATGTTATGGGTTGTTTGAGAATATAAAATGTTTGTATGATTAAGTGCTAGAAGTGTTACGAAAGTGTACAATTTATTCTCACCTTTGGCATGAAAATCCAAGAACATGGAATTAGAATTTCTTGTGGGTAAATTATGTTTTTTTTGCTAGATGAGTATGTTAATGATGTTTGTTATCATATTTTTCCTAAGGTAGCAATGAAAGATTGAATCTTGAATGTTTTTTGTTCTAGGTTCAGTCTAATAAATGGTTTTTTTTATTAAATGTCTCGGCATTTGGTTTAAAGCTTGTAGTTATTATCAAATTTATGGTTCTTAGTATATAATGCCATTGATGAAATACCTTTAGGCATTGTTTGTCTAAAGTTATTATCAATGAGGTGTGGAAATGGTCGTTGAACTTCTTTGCAAATTACTAACTAAGAAGAAATGAATGTTGATCTTTAAATGGAAGTGATAACATTCCCCATATGCAACTAACGTGAATGAATGAGTGAATGAATCTAGGATCTATAAGAGGTTTGGAAGTGGGAATCAATTGCCCCCGAGGCTCTGTTAATTGTGATTTTTATCAATTTTTAGAAGCTTGTTCCATGATAGCATAACTATTTCACTTTCATTGTTGTGTTGTCTTTCAATTCATAATTTTGAAAACTAACCACCCCCCCCCTTCTTTACTTTCTTTGATATATCTTTGTATATCTATATCTACCCTTTTATCCACCCTTATCTGTATGAACCCCTGGGGAAATCTCTCTTGTTTATTAACGACCCAATTTTCCACTATCTACATAATTTTATTTCGTAACTATTTAGGTCTTATAAATTGTATTTTTCAAAAGTACGGCAATGACCACCCAGTGGCAGAAGATATTCGAAGGCCATTCGTAAGGATGGTAGAAGATATCGAAGGCCATTCGCAAGGATGGTAGTAGATTGAAAGCCACAAACTCCAAAATGTGGTAGTAGATGGAATTGATCCTGGGAAAGGCAGATTATGAGTTCAAGAAGGCTAAGAAACGAGTGGAGGAATTGTTTTCCAAGATTTGTATGGAGTTCTAGGAATGATCCAAGACGAATCAGCCTTTCGGGGTGACACTATTGGATTTGAATTATCGAGCATTATAAAATCGAAAACAAGAACTCTCAAATCAGATCATCAGTTCATATGTAGCGGAACAAATAAGTTAGCCAAGGCTAGTACGAGGGCTGACACAAGGCCAGCTAAGCTGGCACGAAGGTCACCTAGCATAGCCTATGCCAGCGCTCAGCATAAACCGCGCCACAACACACAGCCCGTGCCAGAGGCTCTCAACATGGACAACGTCATCCCCTACTGCATGTTCCCCACGTCTTCAATTCACTCCAAAATTTGGTTGAGTATGGCTGCAGACCATTCCATTTCACACGGTTTGCATCATTTAAAGTCACTAATGCAAAGAAAATCCCACTGGGTGAGAAGAACGACATAACCAGTGCCATGTAATAGAGGAAAATGAGCTGCCCGTGCCAGCACGAAGGGCACTTGGCTGGTACAAACGTGCCAGATACCACTCCCCCTGCCATTTGCGGCTGCTAGGGTTTTTGTCTAGTTTTAGGGCCTTTTTCAAGGTCCAATTCCCGATTACAATATATATGGGCCTTTTTCTACTAGGGTTTAAGTTTATGCCAACTTTTCATCTTTAAGAGTAGGTTAGAGAGAAGTGTACTCATCCTTCTCTCTAGGTTCTTTTCCTTTCTTCTCTTTCTTTTTATTTTGCCTAGAATTGTTGAATCCAATGCAATATTTGGGTTCAGTTGTTAGGGAGTAGTTAATTAGCTTTGGGATTATATTTTTATTCTTGCATTAATGTTTATTTTGTGATATTTATTAGATCTACCTATTTCTATGTTTTTTTATGATTTTTATGTTGGCTTCTTCTTAACATTCTTTTGAATTTTATGATTGTCACACATACTTAGTGCACACCAAATTCTACTTTCAGGTTTCGTACGATTGATACCCTCAGGGAGGGAAATATAGAAGCACTTAGGGTAAAGATGGGCTCGGAATAACGTGGTTGTGTGAAAGTAGTTACCATTGTTAACATTACGATCGACAATGCACTAGTAAGGTGACTAGTTTTTCCGAAGGGTAGCAGGTAGAGATAGCTAAATTAGCAGACCACAGTTAGATTTGCAACCTAGAGCCATAGATAAGGTACTTTACACCCTTTTTAGGATTAAAGCATAAACCCTTTTTAGGCCCAGGAAGAAGTATTTATGGTGTTGTGACCTGGACGTAATCGCACGGGAAAGACTCAAATTTGCATGCCATGAAGACTGTGGTCGCAGTCCATTAATCATAGAGGTGGTGCTGATGGAAGAATAACATGTGCACCCTACGTGAGAAGTATGAGAAAGTTTTGACCTTCAATCACACCACGTGTCATTAACACTAGAACATGTTCACGTTTCTTGTATGTGATTAAATTGATGGTCGAAATAACATTCATCATGTTACGTAAATATTCCCCGAGTGCTACTTTATATAGTTTATTCTCTTGATCAATTGCATGCTTGTAGATTTCAGTTCAAAACCCCCCGTGCTTGCTTTACCAATATTGATTATTACTAACACGTGGTTGGATTGATAACCCAATCACGGTTGTGCATAGTTGATTATTAGATTCTCAACATCTGTGTGGATAACCCCCAGTACTTTACACTATTTACCATTATTGGTAGTATAGTAATAGAAATGGGAGAAAAATATAAATCTCTATCTTTGACCCTTAATACTCAAGCCTCTTCGTGGTTTTTAATTGGCGGATCTGCTGTGGTTTGTTTATTGATTAGCGATGCTGGAAGGGGCGTCAAATTTTTGCGCCGTTTCCCGGAGTATTAGTTTCACAGTCTAGTAGTTGTTCCATAGCGTGTTAGTTGAGTAATGGTTTTTTATTTTTATTTTTGTCTGTTTTTGCTATTGAAATTTCTTGCTAGTATCTGATTACTTCTAACCCTCCTACTAGTTTTGTGTTTAGTTGGCTACAATTTTATAACCCGTTTATGTTACACACCTATACCACACCCTTGGGAATTTTAAATTATCCAATGGAATACAAATTTAATAGGTGACGAAGGAGAGGGAGATCTAGATTGGATTTTTCAGGAGAATCAATTACATTAGCTGTAGAGAGTGAAGAAGTAACTGATGATACCCGCACTTTAAGGGAGTTAATTGCTCCCAACTTGGAGAAACAACCTCTTTGCATAGTCTTCCCACCTTTGCTACCCAATGTTACTTTTGAGCTCAATAGCGACATGATCCAATGTTTGCCCATTGGCTGTGGAATAGCCGGTGAAGATCCGAACAAGGTCTTATCAGATTTTCATCTAATATATACCAATATAAAGTAGCCGGGAGTCTCCGGGAAAGACTACAATTTTAGGTCATTTCCCTTCTCACTTTGTGATATGGATAAATATTGGTTGTATTACCTTCCACCCAATTTCATCACCCCTGGGATGGACATGAAACGTAGATTTCTCAAGAAATACTTCCCAACTTTGAAGCCTATGGGTTTGAAGAAATAGCTCTCGAATATCTCTCAGTATGCTAATAAGTCCCTTTACGAGTACTGGGAGCAGTTCAAGAGACTAGTGGCAAGTTGTCCATATCATCCAATTCAGGAGGGGGCCTAGTCTACTATTTATTCAAAGGGTTTTGCAAGGATAACATGCATATGGTGAATGTCAATTGCAAAGATTCAATCACAAACAAGAGCCCAAGGGAAGCAATGACGCTTTTCAAAGTAATGGAAAATGGCACAAAGCAATTTGGTTCAAGAGCAAGGATGAAAATCGTGGACAATCCATCCCATTCTCCCAAGTTAGAGGAGCAATACCAAGTTCTTTCTTTCATGATGAAAGAGATCATGAAAGGGAGGGTTCAACAAGTGAATGTGTGTGGCATTTGCGGCCTTGATCATTACACGGATGTTTGCTTGCAAGTGGTGGAAGATTAGGAGGAAGTTAAGATTTTGGATTTCAGAATTGGAGGAAATAGACCATATAGTGGAAGGGAACCACAAAAAAGGTTCTGTGGGAACCAAAAAGATGAAAGCCAAGACCCCTACACGACCACCTTCAACCCGAGGTACCGCAACCCCCCTAAATTATGTTGGCACGAGAAGAACCAAGTGCAAGGGTATAACCAAAGTGAAAAAGCTCCACCATAACTCTATCTAAGGGGAGAAGGAGCTTCCAAAAATAACCCACACTCTTCAAGTCATTTCGCAAAGAGATCCTGGAAGCAATCTCTCAATTGGCTAAGAAACAAGATGTCTTCGCGGAGCAAACAAGGTGTGACATTGAACATTGATGAGATGCCAAATACATATATTTTATGAAGAATTCAGCATCTCTTTTGTCATCATTTTGTTGGAAGATTGCTAGATTTAAGTAGGTTTGGGGTGGGATGACCAATTTCGGGTTTTCATATCTAAATCCTTCTTTTCTTAACCTACTTTGAATATAATGGAATTGTATCCTTATAAGTGATGTGGTCACCAATTTTTATCACATTTGAAACTCATATTTATAATATTCTAAGCTTTTATGTAAAAATAATGGGTGCTTAGTTGGTAAGAAAGTTAGAATGATGATTTAGGTGCTATGTCCTACTCTAGTTTGAAGTGTTGTGGAAGGTCTTTTGGGATCATGTTCATGATGGAAGATTCAAAATGATGATTCATAAGGAAAATAAGGGTTTATAAGTTAAGGCTAATACAATTTAGTAGAAGAAAATTATGGATTTAAAGAAAGAAGGCCAGCCGGCCGATACGAAGATGGGCCGGCTATGTAAAGAAGACCGGCCACGCATCCCGGACGATCAACCGCGCGGCTGCGCACCCCAAAATGCATGAGTAACCTGCCTCAAAACTAAAAATGCATGGGTAGAGCCTGATCCCTCCCGGCCTGGCAATAACGCCTCGTGAGCGCCTGATCCAGCGCTTCAACCCTCGTGCGTACACTACTTCCCTCTTGACACTTTTTTTACCAAAACTTGTACTATAAATATCCCTTATCTTATATTCATTATCAAATTTATCTTGGTCGAAACTAATCCCCCAAAAACCCTAGTTCATTATTTCTCTTCATCTTTTCTCTCTTTTTTTATGTATGCATTTGTTCATAAATGTTATTATGATTTGGGTTAGATAAACTTATCAGTTGGGAGGAATGGATTGAAGCTTCGAAACCCATGTAGTAAGACTTTATTTTACTCTTTCGTGAGAATTTGTTGTGAAGCATTTATTGTGCCCCTAATGTTGATGTTTACTTTATTTATTTTATGGGTAGTTTGATAATATGAATTGCTTGTGTGATTAAGTACTAGAAACATTAGGAAAGTTTACAATTTCTTCACACCTTTGGCATGAAAATCCAAGAACACAAAATTATAACATCTTGTGGGTAAATTATTTTAATCTTGTTAGATGAGTATGTTAACGTTGTTTGTTATCGTATTTTTCCTAGGGTAGCAATGAAAGATTGAATTTTGAATGTTGTTTGTTCTTGTTTTTGTCTAATAACTGCTTTGTTTGGTTAAATGGCTAGGCATTTTGTTTATTACTTGTATTTGTTATCAAATTTATGGTTCTTAGTATAAAATTCCATTGATGAAATACCTTTAGACATTTTATGTCTAAAGTTCTTATCAATGAAGCTTGCGAATGGTTGTTGAACGTGTCTAAAAGAAATAAATGTTGATCTTTAAATGGAAGTGATAACATTACCCATGTACAATTATTATGAAGGAATAAGTGAATGAGTCTAGGATCAATAAGAGGTTTGGAAGTTGATATCAATTGCCACCAAGGCTTTGTTAATTGTGAATTTACCTCTTTTTTTTGTAGCTTGTTGCATGATGGTATGATTAGTTTACTTTGTTAGTTGTGTTGTCTTTCAATTCACAACTTAGAAAAAACTAACCAAAACCCCCCCCCCCCTCTTTACATGATTCTATATATGTGTGTTTATCTATGTATAGGCTTATATCCACCCTCATATGCATGAGCTCTTAGGAAAATCCTTCTTGTTTGTGGACAATCCCGACTTACCACTATCTACTTAATTGTACTTAGTAAGCATTTAAGGCGTATGAATTGTATCTTTGAAAGGTTTAATGATGATCTCTCAAAGATCTCAGGACTAGGGCATTTTCGAACATCAAGAATCTTGAAATTCATGTCAGACAACTTGCCATCTCAGTGAGCTAACTTGAAGCTAAGGAGCCTGGCAAGATTTCTTCCCAACCAGAGATCAATCCAAGGAATGTGAGCTCTTTCAAGCTAAGAATCCGGAAAGAGGTACTCGAGCCTAAGAAAGAGAGAGATATTACAAGAGAAGGACTTGATGGTGGAGAGCAAGAAACCAACTTAGAGGAGCGAGAATTAGTTGTGGAGGAGGAATCCGTCAAAGAACTTCCAACACCCGAGGCGAGAGTGAATCTTCCATCACTTTTTCCTAGTGCACTTAGGGCAAGGCTGAACGTGACAACCAATGATGAGAACATTTGTAAGATCTTTGAGAAGGTCGAGGTTCGCGTTTCAGTCCGGGACTTAATTAAGCACGTGCCTTCTGATGCTAAATTCTTGAATGTTATATGCACTGAAAAGTGGAACAAACCATTTAGGAAGGTACGAAAATTGAAAATATGGGGAGTTACCACTCCTAATCATAGGAAGTTGCCTACAAAATATGATGGCCCCGGCATGTTTTCAATTCCTATTTCTTTAGGTGGTAATTTGGTGAAGAATGCTATGATTGATCTATAAGCCTCTATTAATGTCATCCTTTCTTGCATTTATGAGAACATAGACTTAAAGAAACTAGGGTAGTTGTCCAAATGGATGATCACTCCCAAGCTAACCATCGGGGTACAGTAAAGGATGTGATGGTTTCAGTTGGCAAATATGTGTTTCTGGTGGATTTCTATCACCTTGATGTTTTACACGATGTGTTGCACCTTCAATTTTATTGGGGAGATCTTTTCTTAAAGAAATGAAGGACTTGTATTGATATTCATTTAGGAACATTAACTTTAAAGGATGACATGGATATGGTAGGTTTGGATATTTACAAATCTAAGTGTGATTCATCTAATCCTTCTCTTGTGTGTAAAGGCATAACCTTATGTGAAAAACTTGCTCAAAGTAAAAAATCTTGCATGATTGAAAATGTTAAATGCCTAAAATGAAAAAATGTAAATAGGTAAATAATATTACGCCTCCTACATGGGTTCTCCAAAGTGTTCAACTTACATCCCTTAATGATGAGAAAAGGGGAAAACAAAAATAAGCCTGCAAGGTACTCATTTCTACAAACTCTGGAAAATCACACATATAAAAAACTTTAATCCAAATAATTTCTGGTACTACCTCTCTTAATGAGGTCTTCAGAAAGTGATGAGTAGCTTCTACCTAAGGAGGATTCGTACTAAAAACTACTAACATGCAAACAGAATAATAAGTTATATAGACTACAACTTGGATAATATTGCCTTAACACGATTAATGTCATTTCGATCATCGATTTCATCACATATAACAAGCCTATTCTAGTGTGTGTATTACATAGTACAGACTATTATCAAAACTTCCCCCTCTCTGTCACACAAGGATGCGTGTATTAAATTTTCCATCTGGCACCCTTCCGCAACTAGGAGAGTGCAACAATGACAATGGCTCATCTGGTAATTATTTCTCGAGAGGAACACTACAAACACACTAACCTTAGGCCTACAAAGACAAAGGAATTAGGCATCTTATCAATAGCTCCAGGTTCATAAAGATAATCCTAGTTTACGACTTTAGCTATCTCTAATTGTAGCCCTTCAGACCAACAAGTCTGCTAATGAGAGCATGGTCGATCATAACGTTAACCATGGCAACCTATGTGCACACACCAACATAGTTGTGAACTCTTTGTTACCCTAAGAATAACTTAATTTCCCTTCCCAGGGCGTAGCAATAGTGCAACAACATGAAAATCAACTTTTGTGTGTGCTAACTATGTGTGACAATCATGCAATTCAAAAGAATATTAAAAATAAACCAACATAATAATACTAAAGCACACAGAAATAGGTTAATTTATTAAATATCATAAAATGAACATCAAAACATGAATACAAATATTACCCCTGTGTAAATTAAGTACTCCCAAAGCATTGAACCCAAGTATTCCATTGGATTCAATGCCTTTTGACAAATGAAAAATAAAGAGATGAAAAGAAAATAACCTAGAGGGAAGGAAAATATTTTATCTCACTACCCTACTCTTCAAGTCTAAAAATGAGCATAAACCTAAACCCTAGCAGATATAGGTCCATATATATAGTAGTAGCTCATTGGGGCTTAAAATAGGCCCAAACTGGCCTAAAACCCTAGAAGCTGCAAACGGCACTGGTGGTAGCTTCTTACATGACCCATGCATGCCGAGACCCACTCATAATGATATGGGCCATAGGTTTTTGCAAGGACTGGCCCCTCTCATGGTTCTATGAACTATGTCACCCGGCACGATCGGTCGGCAAGAACTCCACTTTTTCTCATCTGATCCACATCCCAGGTCGTTTGGCGCATCCCGTACAGACCATTTCTCGAAACAGAGCATTTTATTCTTCACAGCCTATGGGCTGGTCTTGGCATTGTTGATTTGAAAGGATGCAGACCATGTTAAACAGAATGATCCACGCCATGCTTAGCCTAATTTTGGAGTGAAAATAAGTCATAGTGCACACGCCAAGCTGGAATTGGCAAGGCCCATGCTGGGGCTGGGCATGGCTTTTGCTGGGTGCAATGAACTATGCCAAGAACCCCAGGAACTGGACATGCAAAGTGAAATGGGTTGTGTTAGATTGAGCCCCGTGCCAGATATGGCTGGCTCAGCCGAATGACTTGTTTGCTTTGCTACAGATGAACCGTTGGTTCAATTTGAGAGTTTTTTTTGTATATTTTATAGTACTAAGGAATACAAATAAAATGGTTCCACCTTAAAGGGGTGATTCTCTATTTATTTTTCCTAGAACTCCATGTAACCTCGGAAAAAATCCCTCTGTTTCTTCCTTTGTATTCTTGAACTTCGAATCTGCCATTCTTGGGCTGAATTCCATATACTACCACACTTTGGAGTCCGTGGGTTTCAATCTAATACCATCATTTTGAACGGCCTTTGATATTCTCTACTATCCTTGTGAATGGCTTTCAAATACCTTCTACAACCCTCACGGATGGCCTTTCACAAAAATATGATAGAAAGTAATCATGATAAACCTACTAATGAGATAAAAAAAAGGAACATTTATGTGCCCGTGACTATGGAGTGTCTATTAGTTCTAATTGAGTGTACAAAACTCCGGATTTAGATGAGAAAACCAATAATGGTTCTCTAGAGAGTTTGTGGTGTAAACCAACCTAAAAATAGAAATCAACCAAACAAAAGATGATAATAAATGTGTTAAATAAATGCATAAAGGTGCATAGCACCCTTTCTTATTCATGTAGATCCATATAATTTAGCAGGGCATGGAGTTAGCAATCCTCATAGGCACAACATCTCTTCCCACTTCAATGATTATGCACAATCTAGCAGCTGTAAGCTCCCACTTGAGACAAGCCCCAAGCCCCACAAGAACAGTATCTTGGCCCATAGTTAGAAGAAGGTCTGGGTATCACTATCAGTTTATCCCCTTCCGAGAGCACGAGTAACAGGGTTGTAAGTCAGATTTCTCCTACCCTGTGTAGACTTATCATTGGTATGGCCTGATTGGGCACAGTATTTAGGGAACTCCATTTTTGGGATTAGGAAGGATGTTCAGAACCTTGGTACATAGCTAGACAACCATGAGTGGGATAATGCAGAGAGATTTGATAGGGTCGAGGGTCTGCTGCACCACCTGAGGGAAGATATGGGGACGCTATAGGATGTCATCATGGGGATCAAAGATAGGCTGAGTACTTCATGCACCATAGAGGGCTACTACAATAAATATTTGAAAATGGAAGGGTAAGGAGCCATACATCGGAGATGACATTGAGCATCTCTCGGTATTTCCAAATTTTCCTCTTACCTTGGTTATATGCATTAGTGACAATGCACAAACTAAGTGTAAGGGAAGAGTTGGAACACCTCTATGGGAGCATCTCATATGCTTATGTTTTAGCCTATGATAATTGTTTGGATGATGGTTTTTTTTGGTACTTTCCTCCCATTATATTTTCAAACGTCTGGTTATTGGTTTGCTCAGGTGTGGAAGCACCTCTTTTTAGCCTATTTTGGGGATGTGTTTTTGAAACTTTTAGTGGTGTAATTTTATTTTTCATGATCTTTTGTGGTATGAAGCCTAACTTTATGGTATTTATTTTAAAAAATTTTAAAAAGTGAAAAGAAATAAAATATATATATATACCCGACTAAGTTTGAAACCCGAAAAGGAAGCTTGGCCAAAAATGTGAAGAAGCCCATATAGGTCATAAGGACTAGGTAAAAATGAGAGGTTAGGCCCGGATAAATGAATAACATAGGAAAACATGAGAGGCCGTGTGGGAAAAAAGTGAGATGGTGAGTGCAACATGTGTGAATGCTAGGATGAAAACCGAAAAGAGCTACTGGGCAAAATGAGAGAAATTGAGAGAAAATGGAAACTAAGTTTAGGATCTTTCAGCATTATCCTTGTTTGTAGCTAAGTTGAGAATCTCAAGTTATCCTTAGTTAAAACCAAGTTGAGGATATTTTGGATTATCCTTGATTTTTTTTCGGCAACTACATTTGGATTGCTTTTGGCGGACTATTCAATGGAGTAAGCTGGTTGAACACTTATCATTTGTGCTTACCATTTTCCTCAAAATATTTTGGGTGGTTAGGTTACTTTTTTTATCTCCGGGGAGTGTGACATTTGTGAGATTCTTACTTCTTTTGGGGTAATACGGTAGCTTAGGAATAAGTTGAATGCATTGGCTAACTTCTTTTTGCATTTTACATAGATATTTTCTCATTTTTGTTTACTCGAGGATGGGTAAGGCTTAAGTGTGGGGGATTGATGTGCACATTTATGCATGTATTAGCCGATGCATTGGACACATTTATTATCATCTTTTGTTTAGTTGATTGCTAGTTTTAGTGAGTTTTAAACGTCGGAGGGTTTGGACGGCCATTATTGGTTCTGTTGTCTAAATTTCAAGTTTTGTAGATTAAATTGAATCAAATTGACATTTTGTATGCACGGGCATCTCGATATTTCTTTGTGATCTCATTAGTAGATTTCTTGTGAGTACTTTTTCATCATGTTTTTTGTATAAGGCTATCTGGGAGAGTGGTAGAAGTTTTAGAAGGCTATTCAGAAGGATGGTAGAAGGTATCCAAAGGCATTTGGAAGGATGACGGACACGAAATCTAAAGCATGGTGGTAGATGGAATTAAGACCTGGAAAGGTAGATTCAAAGTTCAAGAAGGCCAAGAAAGGAACGGTGGAATTGTCATCCAAGAGTTGCATGGGCTTCTTGGAAAGATCCCATAAGAATAATACCTTGAGAGTGAAACGATTTTATTTATATTCACAAGAACAATAAAATTAACTGCGAGAACTCTCAAAATGGAATCACCAGCTCATCCACAGTGGAGAAAATAAGTCAGCCAGTGGAACTTGACAAGGCCAGCAAAGCCGATAGGAAGGTCACCTAGCACGGCACGTGCCAGAGGCCCCCATCACAAACCATGCCATTCTTTACTGCCCGTGCCCTTTGTCTTTCATCCACTCCAAAATTTGGCTAGGTATGGACGTGGACCATTGCATTTCACACACCTGATGAGACGTCAAATGTATGTATTTTTTGAAGCATTTAACATCTATTTTGTTATCTTTGTTAGAACATTTCTTGATTTAGGTAGGTTTATATCATAAGGGGTTTCGATAACCGTTTTTGGTTTTCGTATCTAACTCCTTCATTTTGTAACCTAGTTTGAGTGTAATGGATTTTTGGTCCTTACGAGCATCTAGATCCCTTTTTGTGAGATTATTTTGTAGATTTCCCGTAAGCACTTTGGATTATTTTATTGAAGGCCATTTACAAGGATGGTTGAATATTGAAGGCCACGAGTCAAAATGTGTTAGAAGATAAAGGGTAGGAGAAGGAAAACAAAGAAGCGGAGGAATTGTGATCCAAAAGTTTGAACCAAGTTCTGGGAAAATTCTCAGAAGAAACAACCACTGAGAGTGGTACCATTGGATTAGTCTTATCAAGAACTATAAAATTGACTACAATAAACCTCAAAATAGATCAATAGTTCGCCCAAAGAGAAGTGAAGAACCAACTGGCCGACCGGCCGGGTGAAGAATACCAGGCACGCGGCCCAGGCGCTTAACTACATGCCTGTGCGCCCAATACCGTGAGAAAAGTCAACC
>JAULKJ010164419.1:0-14535 GCA_032355405.1 Rubia balearica
GTAAAAGTGTTACAATAGGTTCAAAGTGTTACAATAACACCTAAAGTAACACTTTTACAAGTATTACCTTAGGCGATATTACATCTAACGTAACACTTTTTAAAATCTTGGTAACACTTTTCAATATTTATGTAACACTTTTCAAAATTTTAAGTAACACTTTATAAGCTATTGTAACATTTTAAATAAGTTTTGCAAAGACAATGTTACATTAACCTTAATTTGTAGTAGTGCTTGTTGTTAGCGAGGATACAATCTTCAATCGATCTCAACCTTTAAACCTTCAGTCCGCACCCAATTGATTCTCTAACCCAGATTCAATCGGCAAACCTCGTTAACGGTGAGAATACAAACCCCATCGGGGTGAAAGTGAGTGGGTGATGATGGCGACAACAGTGGGAGGTGGCGACGACAACGATAAGTGGAGGTAACGACGGCGATAGGAGGTGACAATGAGATGAGGCGACGACGGTGAGAAAGTATCTGCTTCGAAATTTTGATACAGCGTGGAGTATTTTATTATGATTTGTAATGAGTAAAATGGACGTTCTATGAGGAATTTATTTGGGAATTTTGATCGGATACTCTTAAATTGAAGTTGTTGGTGATGACTAGTTGTAAATTTGTTTGTTGTTGATCGGGTATTGACGCTCGTTCGATAGTGGGTGTAGGTGTTGGTGGTGCGGCTGGGTGTTGATGAGTGGTTGGGTGCTGTCGTTTGTGGGTGATTCTAGGGGTAAAAGAGTCTTTTAAGACTTTATGAAAATTTGAGACTACTCTCTCTGCAAGTTAATATGGAACAGAAGGAGTATCAGTAAAATATAATACTACTAAAATAGCACTAGAAATAATACTCTTTTTGTAGGACCGAATTATACAACACAAACAACATCGATAATAAGAGAAAACTAATTGGGCAAGATTAATTAAATTAATATATTTTCACATGATACGATATGAAGGAATTATTATTTTCTGTTAAACAATGACTATTGTATTAATGATATAAATCTAGTTAGTATTTGTGGAAGTGTTTTTGTTTATTGATATACATCTTGATTGAACTAATGGAAAAGACACGGATCATTACAACAAAACTCAATTTCCATTTCAAACTTTTTACCACAGTTATTTAAAAATGAAGTAAAAGCATTATTTAATTTTCTTTTAAAATGAGGTAAAAAGTACACAGACATCGAAGTAAAAATTATGAAATAACTGAGGTAAATTTTTTGAAGAATATGAAATAACCGAGATCAAAATTCTGAAAATTTTGAAGTGAACAATGCGACTAATGGGTGACCGACGTTGGTCTAATCGACAATTCAATGGAAGGTTTACCCGCGTCAGTAATATTTTAAATTATGTAAAGTTTCTAATTAAAAATTTGAATCAACCAAGACGATCACTAAGGATGATTATGGGTCTAGAACCCGACCCAGACCCATAGGGTCTAGACCTGTTGGATTGGGTATGGATTCAAAAAATTTAGACCCATCGGGTCCGGGTCTAAAATATTAAAACCCAGAATCGACCCATACTCATATTACCTTAACTGTAAATATAATTTATCCTAATTTCTAAATTAATTTCATATTTTCTTTGTATTTTTATTTTTAATTAATCAAATAATGTGTATTGTATATATTTTCTTGAAGAATTAATTCATGTCCATAATGAACTTGAATTTTTATATTTTAAGATAATACATATTTTATTTAGCGAAGGAAGAAAATTAGAAAGTTAGACCCATTCAAGACTCGTTTTGGACCCATTGAATTTGGGTATGGGTCTAAGATTCTTAGACCCTACAAGTCCAGGTTGGGTTTGAGTCTAACTAAATTTTTTTGGTTTAGTTCTGGGTTTATAGGACCTGACCCAAATCCGATCCATAATCGTCCCTAATGATCACCTGTCTCGATGGCTCGATTTTGGTTGAAAAGGCAGCGTGTCGCCATTTTGATTGATGACAGGTGATTGATGTCGGTAGCCACCTTATACAGGCCAAATTCTCATTTCGGTCCATTACATAAAATAGTTATAGTTTAGGCTTTCACATATTAAAATAATATACATGAAATGTAAAATAAAATATTCATTACTCTAACTGAAATGTCATACTTGTATATTTGCTAATTTGCACGCACCATTTGTATTTTATTATTATTATCATTGTTTTATTTACTAGTATAATAAAATTTAAGGTTCGACTTTCTTTATTTAATTAATACTTAATAAATAAAGTTTGACTTGAACTAATCAATCCTTACTTGATTTTCTCTATGTAAATATTAATGACTAAAGTTTGATTTTAAATAATTAACATGTTATCCTTACTTGAGTCTTTATACTAAGAACTATATTTTGATTTAAGTTATCAATTGGTGATCTGTTACTTGACCTTTTGTATATATAATATAGTACTAAGGTTTGAATTTAACTAATTAACAGTTAATTCTTACTTGATTTTCTCCATATAAACACCAGCAACTAAAGTTTTATTTAAACTAATTAACGGTTGAGAAAGTTTCAGGAAACACGGTCTGCCCATAAACTTATGGACAGGTTAGAGACTATTTTGCAAAATGGGGTTCAGTCTGTAATTAATGGAAAAAAATCTTTTAGTTGTATCGTATCCCTGGTTCCTCTTTCTTTTTGCAACACTTCTTCTTCTTCTTGCGATAAGGTCTCTTCTTTCTCCAGTGTTCTCCCTCTTTTCTCCGGCGATTTCTCACCTCTTCTCCATTTCTCAATAACCGGACCTTTCTCAGCCTCTCCTCCACGTTTCTCCACCTCTTCTCTGCATTTCTCCGCCTCATCTCTGCGATTCTTCATCAGCTCGTTTCTCTGATTCTTCATCAACGTCATTGTTTTGTTTTTTCATCGCCTGCTCATCGATCGTTTGCAGGATGAGTTATGTCGTATATCTAGGATTTATTTTCGATAGTAATATTACATAATTTTTGTTGATTTTTCATATTTGGTACGTTCTTTGTTTTGTGGAACGTTGGATAGACATCGTTTAAAGTGTTTTGAGTTTCTATGTGCATTATTAGAGATATGGTTTTGAATTATCATCTCACTGTTACAACAAACATTTTCATTGTTCCTCTTGAATTACGAGGTGCATTTGTTTTCTTATATGTTGCACCTATTATTATCCAACGTGTACTTGTTAGTTGTAATGTGAATGACCTTTTTTTCTTATTTTTTGCTGATTGTTCGTTTTGAATTCCGAGATGCATATGTTAACTTATATGTTGCACCTGTTAATATTCAATGTGTATTTATTAGTTGTACTCTTTATAACTTCTTGTCTTCATTTGTTGTTAATTGTACGTTTTGAATCATGAGTTGCATTTGTTTACTTATATGTTTCATTTGATAGTATCCAGTTTGTACTTGTTAATTGTGTTGTGTATGAATTTTTATTTTATCTTTAAAATTTTGTTGTTGATTTTTCTTTTTGAATTGGGAACTGCATATGTTTACTTATATATTGCATATGTTAGTATCCAATATGTATTTGTTAATTTTATCTTGTTTTGACTTTTATTTTCATTGTTGATTATTGCTAGTTTTGAATTACAGATTTTACTTGTTTGTTTATATATTGCAATTGTTAATATCCAATGTGTATGACTTTTTTTTGCAGAAGTTGGATCTAAAGTTAAAGTTTGTATGGAATCATACTATATTAAAAATTGGACTCCACAAGACATTTCGGTACGAGCTTGATTTACATGAAGCAGACACTAAACTCAAGAAATTCGAAGATTATCTACCTTTGAAGATTAATAATTGATTCATTGTATTAGAAATTTTTGGTTAATCTAGATTGGAACACTGTTGTAATTGTAAGTTCCATAATAGAAGATTTTTGTTAAGAGCACTTGTAGGATTTATCCCTTATCTTGACCTTTGTTCAACTATTGAGAGTTTTTCTCATGTATGAAACTTACAACATTTGCATATTTTTTTATACAAAGTATGCAATCCTTTTACATGTATTGTTTTCATGCCGACAAGACTTTAAGTGGCATATCTTTAATAGAAATCTAGAAAAATTTAGTGCCTTGTTTGAAAATAAATATAAGTTTTTGATGTAATTATTACACATTGTAAGGTATTAGATGAAGTTCATCTGATTTTTTTAATAATAAAATTACATAATTATGTAAACTATTTTTTTATATATAAGACATACTAATTGTAAGCGAACATATGCATGTTTTAACAAAACATAAATGATTTATAAGATAACTAATGCACTACCTCTGGACAAAGTTTCGCTATTCATATAAGGAATTGATATTTTGGAATCAGGTGTGTGTTTTTGTTTAAACAGTACATGTTGTAAAAGTAACCAATTCACAATTAATAAGAAAATTTTAGACCATCAATTTTTAACTTAACCTATACAAGATCTCTTGGAAAAGTTTCATAATTCATATTCACAGTCTTTATAACAGTTGCATGTTTTAATACAAACGATACATAGTTTAAGGTAACAGGTGCATAGTATATACGAAAATTTTCAGCAGCATTTAGTACAATTTTCAAATATTTGCCACATGCTTTTTACAGGTTCATAACAACGGAATTTATAACAGCAGAAGTTTCAACAACAATTTCATTTACATCGAATGCAATTTAACAACATACACTCAATGAAAGGTGAAAATTTATATACTGGACAATATTAGGCAAAAATTCATCCTCTTGAAACTAAATTTCATTCGTTTAAAATTGAAATTTGTTGATATAGATCTAGTTGAAGGACGAAGAACTCATCACAAATTTCTCCGGACCGTAACCGGTCATTTAAAAAGCTCATAAAAAAAATAATCGGAGAAGGATTTGGTCGCTAGGAAGTTTACAGATCGAAGAAGAAGAAATGTTTGAGGTATTTATTGATCGAAGAAGAAGAAGGAAGGATGAATAGCTAGTTTGTTCGCAAAACGAAGAAGAAGAAAAAAGAAAGGTTTGAAGAAGGAGAAGAAAGATGCTGCCGATTTGAAGATGGAGAAGATTTGGGCTGGGCAACCCGTATTCCAGTGGCCCGACCGGTGAATTTTACATGTTCTATTAATTGCAGATAGGTCATTGGCTTGTCCATAAACTTATGGACATGCCTCCTGTCAGGAGACCCACTCTTAACGATTTATTATTACTTGACTCTATATATATACCTATAACTAAGTTTTGATTTAACTAATCAATGGTAAACCCTTAACTTTCTATGTATAAAACATAATACTAATATTTGACTTTAGCTAATCCATGACCAACCCTTATTTGAATTTATATGTACAAAATATAATAATAAAGTTTGACTTTATTTAATCAATGACCAGCTCTTATTTGATTTTCTATACTCCTTCCAACCCTGCCAAATAGGCCGATCATATTTTGGCTCTCTTATTAAGGCAGTGGGACCGGAGATGTAGAAAATGTCAACTTTTGTGTGCTGCCCATGTGGGTTGCCATAGTAGTACTGACGTCGCCACTTAACAAAAATAAAAGGAAATTAAAAGCTGAAACTTGTGCTATTTCATAACTCTTCCCTCCAGTTTTGTCACTTTCCCTAAAAAATCTGCACCACTTGGCGCTAAAAAACTGTGAAAAAATTTAAAACTATTAATTTAAAATAATTTACAAATCCTACTCTAACATTAAATAAGCTCAGCCCATGCATTCTCCTTACAGAAACATTCCCCAGAACGAAAAGAACATTCTACAGAATGTAGATCTGAGAATATTTCTTGCATATTTCGAAAGGCAGCCATATAAATGAGGACCAAGAATCTCTCGGACGAGGAGAGAAACTCCATTGTACAATTTATTCTCTCTTCGCAAAGTAATGAAAGGATAGCCCATGGGAACGCAGCTGAAGCTGCTGCTGCTTGGAACATCAATGTCAGGACAGTCAACAAATTATAGAACCTGGCAAAACAGCAGCTTGCATTAGGTATGCCTATTAATGTTAAAAGTAAAAAACCAGGAATGCAAGGTCTTGGGGCTGTGTTGTTAGACAATGAGGCATTCAAATCTATTCTACTCTCTAAGAGAAAAATGTGTAGACGTGCAACTACTAGAATGAAAGCTATTGGAATAGATTTAAGAAAAACCTCAATTCACAGATTCATAAAGAGTGGAGTTCTAAGGCAGCACAGCAACACAATCAAACCATTGTTATAGGAGGCAAACTAAGGTTGAAAGAGTGGAGTTCTCATGTTCCAAGTTAAGGTATAAAAGACACAACAATAATATCACGTTCAAAGCATGCTGAATGTAGTTCACATTGATGAAAAATGGTTCTTCATGTCTGAAAAATCAGCAAGATACATAATGATCCTAGAGGAGGATAACCAGCTATGAACTTGTCAACATAGAAGTCATATTCCTAAATTGATGTTCCTATGTGCTGTAGCTAGGCCTATAATTGCACCTAATGATGATATTATTTTTGATGGGAAGATTGGTATTTTTCCATTAGTGGATATATTTCCTGCTAAAAAAAAGAGTAAGAACAGGCCGAAAGGTACACTTGAAACAAAACTGATGAAAGTTGGGGGTGATGTGTTCATAAATTGTTTGATCGATAAAATCATTCCAGCCATAAAGCAAACATGGCCAATAGCTTCTTCAAAGAGGATTTACATTCAACTCGACAATGCTCCAGCACATATTAAGAAGAAAGAACACAGATTTCTACAAGCAGCAAATTCAGATGGGTTTCAAATCTGCCTAGATTATCAGCCACCTAACTCACCCGACCTAAACATATTGAACTTGGGGTTTTTCAGATCTATTCAAGGCTACAGCAGGAGAGGGCATGCAAGACAATACAAGAAATGGTTGATGCAGTAATACATGCATTTGATCAGATGGAGGCAGTTACAATTGAGAATATTTTTTTTTCTTTGCAGGCTGTGATGATAGAGATTATTAAATGGAATGGTATTAATCATTTTCCTTTACCTCATCTAAAAAAAGATGCTTTGAGCAGGTTAGGATTATTACCAAGTGATCTGAATGTGCCTATTTATCTAGTGGTGCAAGGGACTCAACTTTCTTGTGTAACATCAGAAAACAGGGAAGGTTTAAAATCTACTCCAAGCAATGCAAGTTCACATGGGGACTGCCACAACCTCTGCTGGATGATTTAAAATGTTTTAACAATCTCTACTTTTGTAAAATATCATTGTTGAATGCCTTTTGGTTCGATAATGTGCATGTTTATGCTGCAACAATTGATATTTTGAATTTTGAATGTGGCATGTAATGTTTCATTTTAACATTCCCCCAAGTCCAAATTTTAGGTGTTTGAATTTCAGCAAAATGCAATCATAAAGGCAAACAAGGTGTCACACTACCTTGCCTAATATATATCTCTTAGAAGACGCATATTGGCGACTGTATGAACCCAACTAAGTGAGTGGCAACATGTAGACAAATGCCACTAGACACGCCCTCCTACAGAAACAACTTCTGTGGTTGCATGTTCCAGCATTGAACCCTTTTACATCATCACTAACAACCAACACTCTGCAGACAAACCTAGCTTACAACACAATTAAGGAATTTTCTCTATGAAAACTGAAGAACAAGTACCATTACATTCAGAAAATGGAATACGCAATAGAGAGAATCAAGTCACACAAATCACAAGCAAACAACATGTCAAAACAAAATGTAACACACCAGATTTCATTATCAATTAATGTTTCAGTATACTATCAACTAATGTTTCAGCACACTATCAATTAATGTTTTAGCACCCAGATCCCACCCTAATATCAGCAGGTGGGATCGATCAACAAAATATCAAGGCAAAACACCTGTGCACCCTAACACCGGCAAGTGCATGGGAAAACAAGGGATTAGAACACTTAGCTGGTCAGTAGACAAACATGTCGACACAATTTAATTTTCAGAATTCAGCAGCCCAGTTTTTTAACCCTTTTTTAAACACTGGAATGAGTTTGTAATCCGCAAAACCCCATGATTTCCTGGTAAATTCGATCATGATAAAAAAGGATAAGTGTTCTTCTCAATTCAATATGCATCAGCAAACGTATTAAACTTCTTATATTGACCACACTCTACCTTCTCATTACAATTTTAATGCCTGAAGTCTGGTTTTATAAGGTGAAACAATATTAAAACAAGTCTTGTGTTTATGAAACAGATTCAACAGCTCTACTATCAACCATGCGTAGGCTGATAAGCTCATCGACAAAGTATGTTTTTGACAACGTAATCAGCTTGAGTTGGAGGAGATTTTAGATGTTAAAACTATGCCTTCAGTTCTCAAAATCCAAACACACCTGCAGGTGAAAAGCTTATCAGGGAGGACTGAGGAGCATTGAACCCAAATCTCACTCTCCAATGTTTATCAAGTTAAGTTATAGTCATTACAACATAATTGAACACTCTCTGGAGCAGTACAACATTGCTTCATATAAATGAACAAGATTTTATTTCATAAATCTTATCTCAGATTACTTTACTTTTGTTTATTGCAAAAGCTAAGCGATCCTATTGCTCACTTTGATAGCATAAAAATTGTGTAATGATTCTATATGGTTGAGGATAGTATAGAGTTATTTTCATTACCTGTAGTATTTCGACGGCCGCAAACGTGTCGATCACTGTCTTCGACTGCACAGGTTACAAATTCAGTGGCTTCAACAAAATTTCTACATTCTGTGGATTAAACCAAACTCAGATTAGTCCCTAATTTTCAATAACAGATTTTCTATTAGGACATCTAGTTTGATGCAACAATCAAAAAGTGAATATTAAAAAAGATGAACACAAATGTGTAACTGAACAAATTGAATGTCTTTCCTCAATCGTTCTGATGCACTTCTCTTGAGTTAATTAAAGTATACTCATGGGAGGACTTTCCCCTTTCCCTAGAAACTTGTTTTTTCTATTTAACTAGTCTACAAATATACATAAAAGTGGCTCAGCTACACCAACAAAAGGTGGTATTCTATCATGTTGCAACAAAGAAGAATCACGGACTCACAAGAAGTTCGAAATCACTGGCCATCAATTCAATGTTATTCTTCTTCCAACACAGAAAACTACAAAAGAAACATTGCACTTGGACTTGTTTATCCGCCGCAAATACATTTAGGCGGGACACCTAACAAAAAATTTGCACTAAATTAGTTTAAACATGCAGTTATGATTTCTGAAATATAAAAGGGTTTCTTCAACCCCAATACCCAAGCCCTGTTTTTTCAATTGATTGGAACTGTGGAAATCTACCCACGCCGGCTGAGTGGACCGATCGTAAGAGATGGAGCTCGAAGATGCCACCACCTGCAGATCAAAGGCGACGACACCAACGATTTGATGAGCCACCGTCACCGTCCTCATGACAATACCCTCTCGACCACCATAATTACTTTGCGACATAGAAGTCTCGACATAGAAGCCTCTCTCAACTCACACATTAATAGGCTCATTGACGGGTCGTCAATGAGCGATTTAAAAGGACACTAGAAATGTCGACATACACGGCGGGGAAGAGATGGCAACAGAGAGAAAACAGAAAAGAAGATCAAGGGTTTCCTAGAAGAACAATCGCGAAGTGATTAATGTGTGAGTTTGAGGGTTGAAAAGTGGATGTATAATATATTGGAGAATGTAATTTTGAGTATTGATTGATTCAGGTGGATAGTGGGTGGGTGGTCCATTCAAAGCTGAGTTCAAATAAAAAGGGAAACGAAGATGAGCAGATTTCAAATGACTAGCTATTGCGTGGGTTAGGTTAAATCTGTTTAATGGGCTTAGGTTAGTTTAATGGTGGGTTAAGACATCAACTTCTTGGGTTATTTAGTTTGAAAAAGTAATTTGGTAACACTTTTTTATGGGTAACCTTGTAAAATCAGAAATTTGATAGGGCTAAAATAAAAATTCAATGTCAAAATTCAACCCAAATATGGAAAGATAAAAAATAGGAACCTTTGGCTGGGATGGACAAATCAGCAGTCAACCCTTACTTGACTTTACCATACAGTCAACCCTTACTTGTATTTCTATACATAAACACTAATCAAATTTTTTTACTTTAACTAATCCATGGCCAACCATTACATAAATTTCTATATAGAAACACCAATAACTAAGACCTAACTATAACTAATCGAAGGCCAAGTTTTACTTGACTCTCTTAATATAAATACTAATAATTAAGGTTTAACTTTAAATAATTAACGGCCAGTTCTTACATGACTTTCTATATATAAAGAATAACAATGATTTGAATTTAACTAATCAAAGGTTAAATGACTTTCTTTTTATAACTACTACTGAATAGGTTAGACTTTAACCAATAAAAGGTAAACTTTTACTTGATTTTCCATATATAAACACTAATGAAAAAGTTTTACATTAACTAATGGTCAGTCAACCCTCAATTGACTTTCTACATATAAACACTAATAAAATTCTTTGACTTTAACTAATCAACTGTTAGTCAACCTTTACATAAATTTCTATGTATAAACACCAATTACTAAGACCCGAATTTAAATAATCGAAAGCCAACTCTTACTTGACTCTCTTAATATAAATACTAGAGTGGGTGTCCTGACAGGCGTCCTGTCTATAAGTTTATGGACATGCCACTTATTTTTTTTACCTTATACACTGCATTTGTTAAATTACATATTAAATTTTGAAAATATTTTTTATATTATATTTTTAAAAATATATTTTCACTCTGAAATACATATTATTACTTGTTTTAACTTTTAAAATACAATATTTAAATTTTATAAAAATGACAACATTAAATGTAAAGCCACTGTATACTGGCTATAAACTTATGGAAAGACCTCTTTCTTGATACTTTCTCTAAATACTAATAACTAAGATTTGACTTTAAACACTTAACGGCTAGTTCTTATATGACATTCTATAAATAAAACATAACTATGGTTTAATTTTAACTTACAAAAGGTAAAACTTGTGTTTGATTTTCTGTATGTAACCACTACTGAACAAGTTAGACTTTAACTAGTGAGAAAAGTTAACTCTTACTTCACTTTCCATATATAAAAAAGATAAAAAAGTTTTACCGGAACAAATCAAAGACCAATTCTTACTTGGCTTTCCCTATATAAACACTAATAAAAATGTTTGATTTTAACTAATGAACGGTCAATCTTTACTTGATTTTATTTATGTAAACAATAATAAAGGTTTTACTTTAACTAATCAACAATCTAAACTTACTTGGCTTTCCAAATATGAACCCTAATGAAAATATGAAACCTTAAAAAATCAACGGTCAACAGTTCCTTGACTTTCAATGAAAATGTTTGACTTTAACTAAAAAATTAATCAAAGGTGAACCCTTTACTAATATATAATGACCTATTAAAGGAGGCATTCAAAGGCGGTTCCAGAGAATTTCCAAGAACTGCCTTCTGAAAGAGGTTCCGAACTTGGAACCTCTGTGATTTGGACCCCTATGAAATTCAAAGGAGGCTTTCAAACAGTCGCGTTTGATTTTATACTAAGTAAAGGTGGTCTAACATATAACTACCTTTAATTTTGCTTAATTAAAGGTTGTTGTGTCAAAGTGACTTTTTCGTATTCAGTTACGAACTCGGAACAGAGATCCGATACTTTTTTCGAGTTCAAAGCTAGTTGGTTGGAGTACATCCAAAAAACAAAAAAAATAATTCCGAATCCCATAACGTCGCCGGGGTTGATTTGAAAACTCAAAACTCTGTCGTTTTCAATGATAATTTTGAAAAGGAAATTCCAAACTCAAACTAATGAAATTGAATTATATTTCGGCGTTCAATGCCATTTAATACTAGAAATGCATGTAAAGAGAAAGAATCTACATTTTAGGTCTTTGTGTAGAACTAATAGGGAAGGTATACCTACAGTTACAACTCTATTACTCATTTGAATGCACTGAATATTAGTTATGATTCAAAATGGTCGAATTAGAGTTTTGGTTTGAAATTTTCTTTGAGTGGATATGTGTTGTATGATCTCATAGGTTTAAATGCTATTTTAATGTAGGTACGTATCTAGTAACTGATAGAAATAAACTTGTCGGTAGCAATATTTGGAACTCACCTGATTATATTACTTTGGAAGAATAATTTATTATGTTGGCATTCAAACATGCATCCAAGAATGGTGTGGTGCTCGCACGTTGCCCATGTAAGGTGTTGCGACAAACAATGAATATATAACATAGCGGAATGTAAACAATGTTCAGTCTTCTAGTAATTAACAATAGCAAAGAAATCAAAAGAGTGCAAGAACAACGAGATTTTACCCAGGTTCGGTGTTTTCACCTACGTCCGAAAGAACGGTTCCACTAGAATTAACAAATGAGATTACAAGGATTACAATCCACCGAAAATTCCTCCTCCCTCTCAAATTTGTAGCTAAGCTCTTAGACCTCTGTTTTTGTTCTTCCCTACCCTTGGCTTACTCACCCTTCTTTACTAAAACCATTTTCTATTTATACCCCAAGCCTAAGGGATTAATATCTCCCACTAACTAGGCTAACCTGTGTCTCATTTGTTTACGAAACAAATACCCTTAAAACATAAAATGGGCTCACGGCTCATATAAATAAAGTCACAAAACCACAAATCTCCACCCTGGATTTATGAAGAACCGGGACCGAACAATAATTAACAACACCAAGAACTTCCATTGAACCATTCTTCACATCCTCCTCTAATTTCTCAACTTCGTGACGTTGATCAAGGTTCAACAATGCCAAAACTTGATCCCCGTCACCGCTTTTCTAGCCATATCCGCCAGATATTTGTTCGTGTGCACTTTCTTAACGACGGACACCTTGGCGATGACATATTGGAAAAAAGTGTAGCTTTATTTCAATGTGCTTTGTCCTCTCATGATACATTTAGTTTTTGGTCAAGTGTATCCCGCTTTGATTATCACAAAAACCTCATTTTACGAGATCCCAAGCAAGGAGGTTGAAACAAACCCGAATTGTGGGATTCGTGACAAGGAATTTTCAAGCAAGGAGGTTGAAAATTTTATGCTTCTCTTGAGTTGTCTATTGGGTGTCTTGTGGGGTTGAGTAAGTTAGCTTGGCATTGTATGTATACCTCATTCTTTTTATGGTTTATTGGATGTTTAGATTATCTTGCCTTTGGGATGTGAGAGCGTGAGAGATTCTTAAATCTTTGGGGGTTTGGGTAGTCTAGGAATAAGATGTTAGCTGTTTTGGGAAAACCTTTGCATGCTAGTTTACGCTTAACTCTTTGCTTGTTCTTGTTAACTCGAGGACGAGTAAAGGTTTAAGTGTGGGAGATTTAATGAGATGTCAAATGCATGTATTTTCCAAAGCATTTAACATCTCTTTTGTTCTCTTTTTGTTGAAAGATTTCTAGATTTAGGTCGGCTTACATCATAAGGGGTTTAGATAACCGTTTTTGGTGTTTGTATCTAAATCCTTCTTTTTGTAACCTAGGTTGAATCTCATGGATTTTTGTATCCTTATGAGTGATGTGCTCATCTCTTTTTAGCACATTTGAAACTCATAGTTTAAATAGACTAAAATTTTGTGTAAGAATAATGGATGCTTCGTTGATAGAAGAAAAGTATGGATTTAAAGAAGGATAGCCGGCCGACTGATGCTTAGGTCGGTTGGCTGATTAGCCGGGTGAAGAAGACCGTGCGCTCAACCGGCGTCCCAGCCCGCATCTCAACAGTCCCGCGCGTACCCAGATCAGTAACCGTGCATTCCCAGCGCCCAGCTTGTCACAGACCGTGCCAAACTTGCTTGGTCCGTGAGAGACATTCTGCCCAAAACCTTACTTTTTGACTAGTCTTCTCATAAACTTTTGTACTGTAAATACCCCTTATGTTATCTTCATTCATAACCTTCCCTTGGACAAAAATTTCTCTCCAAGAACCGTAGATCTCATTTATTACTTCATCTTTTCTCCAAAGTTTTCCATGGATTTTTGTACTTTTTTATAGGTTTTGCTAATCTCGGCTAAATATACTGTTGAGAGCAATTGGTAAACATTTCTACTATGAATTTTGAGATTTGATTCATCCTATTTTGTGCTTTAATTATCAAATATATCTTGAGATTTCTTGTGTAGTTAATGCATTATTTAGGCTAGGATGATCAACTAGTTGATGATTGTGAGTTAATTATTTGCAAGGTTTTTGGTCAAACCCGGAAGATTTTGACTTTCTGTCGATGTGATTATCGTTAGTTGATGCTACGTTATAATTGGGTGTGAAAACTAATTATGATTATTGATTGATGAAATTTCTTAGATTTGGGATAAATTTGAATGGGTTTGACTAATTATCAATGTGGCTCACTAATAACGATTAGCATGATAACCGATCCTTGTAGTCATTATTAGTAGATATAATTTAGCTATCCCGATATTTCTTGCTTGTAGGATATTGTGTTAGTTGCATTTGTTTTCCATGTGTATTGCTATTCTCGGGGAAGTGTATGACACCGATCGTCTAGGGTGACCCGAG
>JAULKJ010164738.1:0-14531 GCA_032355405.1 Rubia balearica
AGAGGGATATGAGGGTGGTATAACATGGACATGCCTATCTCAACAATGTGGTGATGCTTGCTCTCCGCCCGACTGTTTTGCTCAGGAGTATAAGGGCAATAAATCTGATGGTGAATACCCTTTGTCTGAAAGTGAGAGCGTAAGCGACCATTTACGAACTTAGTCCCTCCATCACTCTAAAACACCTTAATGGTGGAAGAGAACTGGCTCTCCATAAAAGCCTCAAACAGAAGATAAACATCCCAAAAATCAGACTTGCGGCGCATCGGATAAAACCACGAGAACCGAGAATAATCATCAATGAAAAAGGAATAGTAGCCAAAACCACAAGCAGATAAAATAGGAGAGGCCCCCCATAAATCACAATGAACCAGATCAAGTGCCTTAGCAGCACGTTTATCATTTGTATGAAAAGATAAACGTTTCCCTTTAGCCTTTTCACACGCTTCACATAGTGTGGGTTTAGGCAAAATCGATGAGACTGCTAAGGCTCCAGAAGCATGCAAACTAGAAATAACAGATGCGAAACATGACCAATTCTAGCATGCCATATTTCAAAAGATGCACGTGACTTATTTGACTCAACAGTAGACAGTAAAGCAGATGCACCATAGTCTAAGACATAAAGACTATCCTCAATAGAACCGTGACCCAAGGTTTTCCAAGTGATTTTATGCCGAATAATAAATGAACGATCATCAAAGAAGATAACAACATTTAAATCCCGAGTCAATATGCTAATTAAAAGTAATTTTTTAGTGATATCAGGTACAATAAACACATCATAAATAGGCAAAGATTTAGAAAGCCATGAATCACCAACATGTGTAATAAGGAGTTTAGCACCATTGCCAACAGAGACATGAGCATAACCATCATAACATTTCACATGATCAACATCAGTGAAAGTTGATGCCATATGTTTTGCAGCGCCAAAATCTAAGATCCATTTTGTATCGCATTGCTAAAATTTTGATACACCACGAAAATGTGCCATACTGGAAGGAAATAATATGCTGTCGAACACGCAGTGCAAAGAAAGAAAAATTGAGCAAAGTTTTCATCGCAATGCGCTGACCAAAGACAAAGGCTGCATGCACGAACGTGTCTGAACATGCACGAGTGGATTCACGAACTCTGAAGATGCTCCGCGTGCTGACGATGCTCTACGTGCTGATGAGGGTTTCAGAATCAAAATTTCCAAAAATTAATTGGAGGCACTGGACCTGAGAAGTTGAGTCAGATGCTACCGGAGAGAAGCACGAAAACTAGAGAAGATAAATTGAACATCGGAGAGAGGGATGATTCCGGAGAGAAGGCATCGCAGAGAGGATGCCATGGACTAGAAAATTGACCAAAGATGTTGCCAGAGATGACACCGAGAACTGTTACTGAGACGCAGCGACACCAAATTTGAATATTCACAGGAGAAAGAGGCCTGCTATGTCGGAAACTGACCGGATTTTGGATAGAAAGTGACCGAAACTTGGATGGAAAGATAGTGGCGGGAAGGTTGTGGTGTAGATGAAAGAAAAGGAGAGAAAAGAAGAGAAAGAGAGGGGAAGGAAAAAATTAGGTCAGCATCCGGTGGCGTACAAGTTGGAGAAGCACGTCGACATTGACTACCATTTTTTGTGAGTTGGTGAACTCAGGCAAGCTACGAGTTGCTCATGTTTCGACCTCTCTTCAGATTGCAGACATTTTCACCAAGAGGATCTCTCGTCCACCGTTCGAGTTCTTCAAGTTCAAGTTGTGCGTCGATGAGCATCCGACGCTTCACTTGAGGGAGGTGTTAGAATAAGTCAAATAGATGATTAGATAAGATTTTATTCTTGTTGACTAGGTCAGAGTCATATTAGGAATAGTCTACCTTGTACTCTATTTATTCTCTTCAGTGTTAATCAGAATGATTATGGGAAATCACTTTTTCAACAACAAAGTAATCGTGTTACCTTCAATAGTTTGTCTAGCTCAATAGCTGCTTCTCTGGCACTTCACACAGACCAGTAAAATCCCCATAGGATGGTACCAACAATCATAAGCCATAGGAACACTTTTGCTACACTTTTCCGGTGAGTGAAAATGCATGTTTTTTCCATTTTTCCATTTTCTTTTCTTTTAAGGAGTGGTAAACGGGAAAAATAATTTAGATTCTAGAAGTAAGGGTGTTTTTGTCATTTTGGGTCCGATCAACAGCTCAATTTGTGAGTAAACGCCGAATTTAAGCCTGAAGGTTATGTTGACACATTTTATCATAAAGTTAGGGTTAGTTTGACACTCTTTCATTTTGTAGGGTTATATTGGCACTTTCAGCCTAATGGTAGGGTTAGAAATGCCTTTTACCCTTATAAGTAATTTCTGGTCCAGAAAATAGAAAAAATAACAACTATACAAAGAGTGTACTACGTCTACTATATCCATCATCGAAGAAATAAAATTTTCCATAACTACTATGTCAGAATAATGGTGCAATTCACCAATCTAATTATCTAAACCCAATGATATCTACAGTCAAAACACCTGGGTTTATTAGCTTTTTTAATCGCCATCATCATCTCCAAAGCTGAAAGCAGCAACACCAGATACAATTGCCTTGATATCCCAGGACTACCATTAACCCTCATTTATGTAAGTGTACTTGATTCCTTCCTTGCAAATAAATAAAATTTGAACATATCCAAACTACACACACGCAAAAATACAAATGATAAAATGAAAATAAACATGATATATCGAGGAATCATAATCATATTAAATCGTTGCATTCCTAACTAGTTTCCTTTGTATGCAAAAAATTAACATCAAAGTAACAAATTAGCTAAAAAACACAACAGTACCTCACAGCTAAACCTTCAAAGCAAACATGCAATCGAACTAATCATATCCATAGGTTCCAATGGATACAGTGCATCATATACAATGTCCCTAACAAATCCAAGATATTCATGAAGTCAAGAAAAACAAAAACACACAGACACACACTAAAATCAGTGGAATAACATTGCTAAACAGAATGCTAACATTTGATATAATCGAGGAATAAAATATTAAGAAATGTAAGCCAACCATTCAATGCGCTTCTCTTGCATTCATACCACATTCGCTCTTTCTGGAAAAAAATCTTCCATTATATGAACTTTGATTTTGCGAAGTTTAACAATGTATGCAGAAAAATCAGAATTATACGATTGTTATTATGACGAGTGAGTGAGCAGAGTACATTGATAGCAAGGGGGAAGCGAGTGAACATGTAATTGAGTTGTTCCAATATGAGCGAAGACACTCTGTTGGTGCCATGATGACCAGAGAGGTTGAGTTACAGCAGCGTGTGGGCACCGATTAGGTGATGCTGGTTTGTCCAGGGAATGACCAAGGTTATTTTGCATTTTCATAAAAACTAGGAGTTAGATTTGCACTTATCAAAGAATTGGGGAGTATAAAAGCACATTTTTAAAAATTGTGTCAGGCTAAGGTATTGAAGTTAAAAGTGGTAAATCTGTCATTTCTTTTTAATATAGTCTGAATAAATTTTCACGTGAGACCAGGGGTATGTTTACACTTTCAAAAAACAGGGGGTTATATTTGCACTAATTTAAAACTTGGGGTATAATAGCACATTTTTCTATGATTAAATTAAATTAATTGAGATTAAGAAAATATAAAAAGATTTAAAAATCACTTCTTATTGAGAATTCTGTCAAATATATGAATTATTATTATTTTACATAAATTATTAAATGACGACTTCCAAGTCTACTAAGAAATTTATATAAGAGGGCCAAAGATTAATGTGAGACCTTTGTGGGCCCCTCCACTTGCATTTCTTGATTTTTTTACCAAAATTGTAGAAGTCATATACTCCCCCTGTCCCACTATAAATTGCTTATTTACTTTTTGAGAGTCAAACTTTACAAATTTTGAACCTAAATATAAATTAATACATAAATAATAAATGTATCACGTGAGATATTGTTAAATTTGTATTAACATATATTTTCTAAATATCAATTTTTTATGCGACATTATTAAATGTAACTAGAAATATTTACAGTCAAACATGCTCATTGAAGACCGTGAAAAAGTAAATAAGGTATTTAAAGTGCGACGGAGGGAGAATGTATTAAATAAAGTGTAATAATAATAAAGTATTTAAGAACAATTTCTTCGTAATGACCGAGAAATTCTGTCTAAGGAGGCTGACGAGTTTAAGTGGGATCGATTGTGACCTCTCTACAAGCCTTTCTTGGAAATTTTAAGGAAATTCTAGAAAAGTGTTATATCAATAAATTAATATAAACATGCTAATAAATAATTTATACCTAGTTGCTAATTCAAGCTCAACCACAATATTTGTTGATTGTAGCCACATAGTATCCAAGCTTGTTGATCACTCGTAGCTGCACAATCGTCTGAACTCCACGGTATTCATACGATCTGTATTAGAAATCTGAAAAGGATAGATGGATATATGGATGTATATAAATAAGCTATCATATAGGGGTTTGGCCTAATATGGAACCCGTGGGGTTTCATGCTTATTTATCTTCTAGTCCTTGAAGATTACTTTATCAATAAAATAGTGTTCCCATCCAATTTAATATGATAAACAGTCCTATTATGTGTGATACTTTGGGTTCCAATTCACATTAGCAATAAATATATTGTGGGGATTCCTTCCAGATAGAGACATACCACCAGGCCAGCCAGCATGTTACACTCTCCAAGTACCTACAGGAAACTCCCCGGGGAGAAACTCAGATGCCTAAATTAGGTTTAAGGAAATACATCCATTGTGTTTTATATTTGGAAACTTACTCTTGAGTTCGTAATTTTATTCCCTTCTTAAAGTTCTTTTTATCATGTCATCGTGGGTTGCATTATTTTCTCATCTTGTGCTTGATTATGGAGGTGGGGGGCATTCAGTGTTAGGTGTTCATTTTTATATAGTAGTTTTAGGATATTTTGGACTCACTTTTGTATAATTTTTTGCTTTATATCATAAGTTTTCCCTTGAAATTCTCTTAGAAGTGTTAAGAGCGCTCTTGAGCTCTTATCACTTTTCTAAGGAGATTTGAGGGACAAGGAAAGATAGTTGAAGATTGAAGCCATAAAAAATGAATTGAAGATTGAAGACAATAAGAATCAAATATTTGAATACAAGAAGGAAAGGCAATGATGGAAAGAGGAATCGACACAAAGAAGGGTGAAAATGGGCAGTCCGCCCATGCCAGTCCAAATTTGCCCCGATGAGTGCAAATCTATCCGGGCGAGTCAAAGTCTGCCCCGATGAGTGCATATTCTCCCGGAGGAGTGTAGCAAGTTTCTTCTGTACTATAAAAAATATTTTTGGCCACCCACTTCATATCATCATCTCTTTGGCTGAAAATCCTCTTCTCCAAACCCTATTTTGCTCTTGTTTTTTCATCTTTTTCTGTTTGTTTATGTATGAATTCGTCCATGGATGTTAGTATGATTTGTATTAGATGAACTCTTCTTTTGGGAGCAACTTATTGATACTTCCAAGCCCATGTGTTGAGAAGCATTTATTGCTCATTTATGAATCTTAATTATTATGTATTTATTATGTTATGAATGTGGTAGTTGCTTCATTTATGAGATTATATGTTAGAATATGAAATTTTTGAATGATGACATGTTTGGAATTAGTAAATGTGCAAAATTTCTTATCTCTCTCACATAAAATCCAACAACAAAGAATTAGAACTTCTAGTTGTGTAAATGATGTTAAAATGCTAGATGAATGTGATAATGTTGGTCTTTGCCACGTTTAATTGAAGTCTAGCACAAGTGGTAATGTTTTGAATGTTGATCTTTCTTGATTAACCCTAGTAAATAAATTTGTTGGTTAAATGCCAGACATTTGGTTGAATGTTTATAGGTTTTATGAAGTCCATTGATTCTTTGTGCATGATGTCATTGATGATATATCTTTAGACGTTGATTGCCTAGAGTGATCATTGATAAAGTTTACAAGTCGTTGAACACTTTTGTAGATTACGCTTATGAAGAATGGAATGTTTATCTTCAAAATGGAAGGTGTATCATTAACAATAGGTAATCAAGATGAATAAATGGTTATTGTTTTTTTAAACTATAAGAGGCTTGGAAGTGGAAATCAATTACGCCTAATGTTTTTTAACTTGTATTTTAATCCGCTTTTCTTAGTTTATTGCATGATCAACATACTTGTCTTTATATGATAGCTGTTTCATTTTTAAATTTGTAACTTATAAAAACCAAACCAAAACCCCTCTCTTTAATTGCTTATATACATGTGTGTGTGTGTGTTTATATCCATCCTTATATGCATGAACCCTTAGGAAAATCCCTCTTCTTCTTGGATGACCCTGATTTCTCACTATCTACTTAATTTTGGATTGTAGTTAGGAAGTAATAGGGACTATAAATTTTATATTTGAGAGTTACGGTGACGACCTCACAAAATTTTGTGGCTCTGCCGAGGAAGAGGCACATATTTTTAAGTCTTTAGGTATATATTTCTGAATATGTGCTAGTTGGTTTTTATTTGACTTTTTGTTGGCTTGGATCCGTATTGTTTGAGTTCTTGGTGCATGGTTTGTACTAGATCCTCTTCATAAAATCCCTCCACTATGACCTCAAGTTAGAATTAAACCTCAAGAGGGCTAGAAGACTTCCCCTAGGAAGTGTGAATAATACCCCTTCCAGTGACCATTTTGAAGAACCCACTACTTCCATGGATCATCCTTGTACCCAAAAATTCCTACACCATCTACGAAGATGTAGTTCAAATATGATGGATGGTGTATTATTACAATTTTTTAAATGTTCTTAAGGGATCAATCCTTTGCAAAATTGAACTGCGGCAACTTCAATCTTGAGATGCGAGACTTGTTTGGTGGGAGGTCATCGCCGTACCTCTCAAAGATACAATTTATAAGCCCTTTTTACTTAATAAATACAATTAAGTAGATAGTTTGGCAAGTCTGGGTCGTCCACAAAGAAGAGGGATTTTCCTAAGGGTTCATGCATATAGGGGTGGATATAAGCCGAGGTAAATATAGATACACACATATATATATAAAAGCATGTAAAGAGGGGGGTTTTTGGTTGGTTTTCTAAGTTATGAATTGAAAGGCAACACAACTATCAAAGTAAACTAATTATGCTATCATGCAACAAGCTACTAAAAGATGGTAAAATCACAATTAACAAAGCCTTGGGGGAAATTGATTTCCACTTTAAAACCTCTTATGGATCCTAAACTCATTCACTCACATTAATTGCCTATGGGGAATGTTGTCACTTCCATTTGAAGATCAACATTCATTTTTTTATTAATTCATAATTTGAAAAGACGTTCACCGACCATTTGCAAACCTAATTGATAAGCACTTTAGACAAACAACGCCTAAAGGTATTTCATTAATGACATGACATACGAAGAACCATAGATTTGATAACAACTACAAGCATTAAACCAAATGTCTATTCATTTAACCAAACAAAGGATTCATTGGACTAAACCTAGAACAAACAACATTCAAGCTTCAATCTTTCATTGCTACCTTTGGACAAATATAATAACAAACAACATTAACATACTCATCTAGCAAGGTTAACATCATTTTCCCATAAGATGTTCTAATTCCATGTTCTTGGATTTTCATGCCAAAGGTGAGAAGAAATTGTACACTTACCTAACACTTCTAGCACTTAATCATACAAACATTTAATATTCTCAAACAACCCATAGCATAAATGAAGTAAACATCAACATTAATGGCACAATAAATGCTTCACAACAAATGCTCATGAAAGAGTAAAATAGGGTCTCACTACATGGGTTTGGAAGGTTCAATTAATTGCTCCCAAGTGATAAGTTTAGCTAACATAAATCATACTATAAATGCCAAGCATAATCATACAAAGTAAAGATGAAAAGGAAATGAAGAACCAGGGTTCCAAGAAGGGGAAAATCGGCCAAGATGAAGAGGATATGAAGCGGGTGGCTAAAATTTGTTTTATAGTACAAGAGAGAAATGAAATAAAGATAAAGAGAAAAAGTGCAGCAAGTGTCGCTTGGGAAAAATGGTTTTGATTGGGCGAAAATGGGTTCGCTTGAGCGGGATGCCTATTCTCACCCTTCTTTGTGTCGATTCTTCTTTCCTTTGTCGCCTTGCCTTCAAATCTTCGATTATTCTTGTCTTCAATCTTCAATACCTTTTGTTGATGGCTTCAATATTCAATATCTTGCCTTGTCTCACAAAACTCCCTAGAAGAGTTATTAGAACATAAAAGTTGCTCTTAATTCTCCTAAAAGAATTTCTAAGAAAAAATCAAAATCTAGAGCAGAAAAGTCCACAAAGTGTGTCTAACTTCTAGAGCAAGAGTTGATCCCAAAAATTTGGATGCTCTCTCGCTGATCATGAAAGTCTTGTCCCAACATTGGTTCTTGATCACCTCATTCCTTACTGTTCCAAGTAGCCTCACATTTTCCCCAGAGAGCTGCACAAACAAAATTCTAAGGTTATGTACAATTCATTGAAGTACATATGAGGTTGAATCCATATACATCATGTAATATGACATTACCTTGGAGGAAGCAGGTTTAATTGATGGAAGTTTTTCAATGGGGTTTTGTCGACCAAGTTATAAAGAAGTTCTATTGAAATTTTCTGAGAAGGGAGGAAACAATGCCTATGTTAGCATAACTAAGTGAGTTAAGAAATGATAATATAATGTTAATTAAATAAGGCTACCTCAATTGTGTAGCAGGGGGTATTAATTTTATGGATTGATGACTCCCCTTCCCTGAATCTTGTATAAGGGCATAATCCTCATCCGTAGCACCACTAGGCTGAGAGTAATTATCATATTGGCCTTCAAGCTGAGAGTAATCCTCTCTTATCACCTTGACATACGGTAGCATCAACAAATTCATTCATGTTTAGTACCTTAATAAGAGGAGGTGTTGGGACCTCATCAGCAAGTGCAACCCTAAGTAGCACATCTACCATAGTTATATCACCTTCCCACTCCTCCAAAACAGGGATACCAGTGAAGAATTCATCCGTATTCTTATCACTATCCCCCACATCAACTAAAACATTATCCCCACTCTTGTGGCTTCCTTAAAAAACTAGGTCATCCACTAGTACATCATCAAAACCAAGAATATCAGTAACAACACGTTTGACCAAGTCCTTAGCAAGATTGGTACAACCAACAACATCCACCAGTACATCATCTAAACCTGCATCATCTAAACTTGCATTAACAAATAACTTATCACTACCTTCAAGGGGAACAAGTTGCTAAGAATATTGATCATCCGCACCAGAGAGGAGATGTATAGCCGATGACGTACCCGCACCTTGGCTGCTCATTTCATTCTCAACAACGTCTAACGTGTTAACCATGAGCATTTTGAAGCCTTTATCCCCAGGGGAGAAATAAGCATTTATGGTCTCATCAAACTGTGATCCCTCCTTATTAACAAAATTAATTAGGATAATGCGGTTAATGAGAAGACAAAATATATTTTGGCCTTCGGAAATGTATATTTATACTTTGTCGCAAGCTGGGGAAATGGTGAGTTGGCCTAGTTGATGTCTGGTCCTTTTGATTTGTCAGATTAGTTTTTTTTCCTGAGATCTTTGGGGTTGTTTAATCACCACTTGCAACTACATGGTTCCTCTAATTTCTTGAATGGTTAGAAACAATAGTTTGAAGAGGGAACCATAAAAAGTTAAAAACTGTAGATCAGATCCAAACGTTTATAATGAAAGTGCTGAAGTAACCTTTACTTTTTATAGAAAATGTTGATCAAACCCTATCATTAATTAATAAGTTCTAATCTAACCCTATCATTTATTAATAAGTTCTGATCTAACCCTATCATTTACTAACAAGTGCTGATCTAACCCTATCATTTATTAATAAGTGCTGATCTAACCCTATCAAACTACTTTTCAGTGCTGAACTAACCCTTATAAAATCTGAACAAGTACAAATGAAATGAACATTTTTTAATTACCCATTCCCGTTCTTAGGTTCAGCTGTTCCATTTGCAGGCAGTTCAAGCACTGACTTTGGAGCCTCAATATGCTCAACAACCTACAAGCAACAAATGACCAATTACAATGATGCAGATCATCTCCATACACCCCTAAACATATTTGTATCTATCTTTTTACCTTTATAGGTCTACACCTTGTTGCTTGACCCCTTAGATTTTGTCTACCTTGGGTGTTCGGAATGGAGAGGGCTTCCATTTCCATCTTTAAAATAAAAAAGACAATATTATTAGAATTTTTTACATTAGTTTTAGAAGTTGGTAAAATGTAATGGCCAAATTATACCTTATTATGAGTTACTGTTGTTCCTCCTAATGTTAAAGCACCAGCCTGCTCAACAGTAATTTCTTGATCCCTGTTATTTCCTACAAAGGACAAATTACACCATGAATTGCACCAATACTTTAAACATGTCTAACAATATTTGTATCCAAAAATTTACCTTTCTTGGTCTTCTCCTATTTGCCGGGCGCCTGTCAATTGTGGTAGGTTGACTCAAAATTCTTTTCAGTGGATGGATACCACTTTCGGAAGGCTCATTTATACATTTGTTTGACGGGGGGCATGGTACTAGCACTTTCTCTGGATCTTCCCCACCTTGACTAACCCCTTGAATTTGTACATGCTTGGGTGTTAGGAGTTGAGGTCCCTTCCATTAGTTCCTAAAATAAATAAAATTAATACTGATATTAGAGACAAAAGTTTAGTTACATATATAAGATAAAGGGATGTTATTTCCACTAAATTGGTACCTTGGTAGCTGCTCTTCTTGCCTGCTCAGCCACTTTATTCTCCTTTGTTGTGGCCCCACCTTGACAACACTTCTTGTTGTGATCGTACTTCCCACAATTCCCACATATGTACTTCAACCTCGTAGGGTCATTTTCCTAAGCTTCCTTGTTCCTCTTAGTATTCATCCTTCCAACCCCCCTGTGCAACTCAAGAGGATCACATAATGAGACTGGTGCTAACTCTAGCAAGAAAAACCTATGTGGAACTGCTGTGATCATCTGAGCATAATTCTTTTCAAACATTGCATTCAATACCACGGGGTCACAATACTTGTGGGGGAACCCTTTTGTCCAGCAATACAGCTCTAGTGTGCCTACACGTAACCCCCGTATTCCCGAATCCCACAATCACACGACCTGGTGTCAATCCACACTCTATAGTTGATTTCACCATGGACTAATTCAAATGTATTTTTGAACAAGGATGGAATGTTAGTCTCCGAGCTTTTTCCACAATATTTAACCATTTCTCAGTCTTCAGACACATAAAAGTCTCCCACCCACATTTTTTATACCTTTTGACGTGGTAATCCGATCAAGTAAGATGTTCGTCGTTCACCGTAATGTATATCCTCCTGCAAGATAAATCTCGGAGGTAACTCCGGGGAAAACACTCCGACGCTCAAGTCATCATTTTCCTTAGAGAACTAGAATTTCTCAGTTATGCCTTACCCTCTTGAGCCCATGTTACACTTTTTATATTTATCGCCTCCCGTGGTTGTGGTTTCATATTGTTCGAGTTTGGGATCGTGGGCTGAATCGTGATCACTATCTTTCCGGTTTGTGCCTATGTGTCGCCTTTCTCAGTTTATAATTGCATCTACGATCACCTTGTTCCTTCTTCATCGGCTCGCTATTGACTTGCACTTCTGGGCCAAATGTTCTTGGTTGTTCATGAATCCAGACTGGGTTGGGTTTAGAAGTCAGCAGTCTGTAGTTAGGCTAGGTATACACTATAAGCCCCCTAGCCATAAAGACTAAAAAATAAGAAGCGATGACTTTTTATTTTTGTATTATATATGCGAAATGTTGTTTCACAAAGACTTGAAGCTGTAACAACATTTTCACCAATATTGTCTTCGTGAAGTGTTGCTTGCTTCTTGGCTACTAATGCGATCCTGCTTGTTTTTTTCCCAATTTTGGAGTTTAAAGTTAAAATTCAAAATTTTCTCTTCATCCGCTATACTTGTAACTAACTTAGTCGTTTGAGATTTTGCCTCATCGAACCGAGATTTCCTCATTCTTATTCATTTTACTGTTCAAAAATTCTCTCCTACCATTATGTCTTCCCTTTTTATAATTTTTTTGATTTTTGTGATTTAATTATATCGGTATTCATTGTATTGTGTGTCTCTATATTCTGCTGGTGTCTCATATTTCTAAAAAGGTAAGTTACTTTTTGACAGACGCAATCATTACTTTTCTTTTCTGTTTTGAATTCTCTTTCCTTTTAAACTCTTAAACTTAATCTGCTAACCCATTCGTATTTTTCTTCTTCTTCCTCTCTCTTATATTTCCCCGTTCCTCGTCGCTTCTCACAAACCGTAAGTTCTCTTTCCCAATCTTGTGTAGGGCGATACTTGTGTATTTGTGCATCGTTTCCGTTGCCGTTGCCGTAGCTTTATTTTTTACCATTAGTGTAAGGGTTTTCTGACTGGCTTTCTTTTGCATTAGTGTATGTTTTGTGTTTGTTCGTTCATTTTTGCCTAAATATACCTCTCTCTTTAGCTTTCTTGTAGCTTTTGATTGATAGTTTTCCTTGGGATCTTAGAAGTTCTTACTGCTTCAAAGTCTTCCTGTAATGATGTCGAACCTTCTGTAAGAGACGTTCCCGTTGACCATGTCGATTTCGGGGAGGATTCTGACCATCCCACCAGCTCTTCTGTCATTAGTATTATTCTTTCTGATCACTACTTAGAAAATCTTAAGGATAATAATCCATTTTTATCTTCATATGAACTTAGGGCCCCTGAGGCTTCTGAAAGTGTTCACACTTCGCCCTGTGGCTTTATGTTCTGTTATTTAAACTATCTTTTGTTTAGGCCAGTTTTTTTCTTACCTCCACATGTGCTAGAATTACTCTCCCATTATCAGGTTGCATTATATCAGCTTCATCCTAAAGCTGTTTCAATATTTGTTGTTTTCTATCATATGTGCAAAGTGGCTGAAGTTCTTTTTTCCATCGATCTATTTTCTATCCTTTACCAGCTTCTCAAGGGGAAGAACTCATCTGATGAATTTACCCTTTAGCCAGCCATTCCATTAGTTGAGTTCGTTGGTGGATTCCCTAATAACTGTGGGGTATGGCGTAAAAAGTTTATCTTTCTAAAACCTAGTGATAAGAACCAATATTTTCCAGTTTGGAACTTCAATGTTCTTAAAACTCTGGGGCTCACCTTAATGCGAAGTCCGACATTGTTTTGAAACTCAGGGAACATTCGATGCTTCTTTGTAAAGCTAATGATGTTTGCTTGTCACTATTTTGCTGTTTCTTTTTATCCTATTTATGTATCTCCTATTGTTCGTATTGTCTTGTTGTCTCCTCATTTTCATTTGACTTTCTTGGTCAAATTGCTGATATGGTTGTATCAATACATCCCGTTGAGAAAGCTTTTTTCTCTGATGATGAGGATGAACAGTCCAAAGATTTGGCTATTCAAAATGCTAAAAACACTTCAACTATTGTCTTTTCAGACAAGGCTATCGAACCTGGCCCCCGGTTGCAAAATTCTAAGGCTACCACTAAAGAGGATAGGGAAATCATTTCACACGATACTCATGATACCTCTCATAGAAGAAAGCACAAGGAAGCAAAGGGTGGATCCTCTCACACTTTAGAGCGTCCTCAAAAGAAAGGCCACATTAGCTATTCTCACTCTAAGCCTCCAATGCGAAGTCATAACTTGATGGTGGAAGGAATAATTCCTGCTACCCTATCCAAACTGTCTCTTCATGAGACAATAGATGTGGTATGTCTTTTTATTTATTTATTTTTATTTTTTGTTAAAGGTTTTATGTGTGCTTTAATTGTTTACTTATTTATTGTGATATCTATCCTCCATACTTGCTTGTATATTTTAAAAAATTAGGTTGGTGAGAGTCTACAACTCATCAGCAAATGAGTTGACGAGTTTACTAAAGGGAATGGTTCGCTGCTGGAGAAATGGCAGGCGACTGAGGCAAAGTGCACTAATTTGAATGCCTCTATTGAAGCTGCTGAAAAACTTGCCCAATCAGCTGAGGCTCGTACTCTGGCTGCTGAAAAGAAAGCTGGTAGGTTGTGGTTAGAGTTAGAAGATATACGGGCTAATGATCCTACTTCACTTTTGTACCCTCAGGTCCTCGTTGACCTGCTGGTGAAGACAAAGTTCTTTTATACTTTATTTGAAGAAATCTCCAGTTTTGCTGGCAAGGTTGGGTATGTTCAGGCTATGGTTGAACACCAGAGTTTGAACCCCACCGTGAAGGTCCATAGTTTTCTTAAGGCGGAGTTTGTGCTCGAGCAGCAGAAGGCTAATCTTAACGAATGGTTCCTCCATATCATTTTTATGGTGGTCACCCTTTTGTGCTGCTATCTCACCTCGCCAGTCTTCCTTTCCTGCCCCGTATGGCTGAATTGAAGAAGTGCGAGGTTGATTACTTCGAGGATCTCCCTTTTGGT
>JAULKJ010164846.1:0-14530 GCA_032355405.1 Rubia balearica
TCATGTGTGTTGTGAATTAAAATTTCAGTTTTAATTATTTAGTTTCGAGCTGTAATCGAGCTTATGAGCGCAAACTCGAGCTTGGTTAACAGTTACGTGCCGAACACGAGCTGATATCGAGCTTTGGTAATTTTAATTGAGCTGAGTTTGAACACAAAATTAGGCTCGAGTCGATCTCGAGCCGAGCTCGTACATAGTCTTTTTTTTAGTCGAGCTCGAGCCTGGAGGTGGTTGGGCTCGGATCAGCTCGATCTCACCCCTAGTCTACACTAGACTTTTTTACTAGTTAATAGAAGAAGAAAATGTTCAGAAACAGAAAAGGAAGGAAACGGAGCCAAAGAGAGGAGCATCCAATTTCGCTTGCTGATGAAGGTGGTTAAGAAGATGGTTAGATTAGGTAGGTTGTTATCTGATTTGCATATATGATGCTTGATAGAAGCAGTTATTTTTTGAGAAAATGACAGTTTAGGTGCCATTTTTAGGCGAAATTACAGGAATCGTTCATCTTTTTGCACCATGTTCCAAAAAATTTAAAGTGTAATTTTAATTTTTAAAATTTCCCTTTTAATTACAGTTTCATGATAGTTAGAAAATTTTTGTTACTCCCTCTACCCCAACTCTATTTGCACTTTTACTTTTTTAACACTATTCTCTACCAAAGTTTGATGCTTATTTGAATAGATATATGAACAACAATATTATCGTATATGATATTGTTCAATCAGTTATAACTAGTAGTTTCTAAATATCAACTTTTTATTACCGTGATTATACGCATGTAAATATATTAACGATCAAACATCTTTCTTGAACTACGTGATAATGATTGTTGTGCAAATAGAGTTGGGACAGAGGGAGTAGCTCAAATAACTTATGTGAAATTCATAAATACTAATCTTTTTTCACATCATCCACCGCACCCCTACTTTTCTCCATGTGGGGAGATGGGAAAGTAACTGTTTAATTTAATTGATGTTCTTGTATTATTGAATAAGTGTGGAATTTATCTCCATACTTTCATTTTATTTTTTGACTTGATCGATTATATCGTTTTGTTCATGATAATAACTCAATTTAGTTGTTTGGGTCGATGTTTTTTCTTGATCTGGTTGTACAGATCGTGTGTTTGTGATTTTCTTTGTGTTTTCCTTTTGGGGTTCCAATTATTTGATTCGTCGATTTGTATTTTCCATGGTATTTATAGTTGGACAACCTTTATCTTGGTTTGGATCAAGTGGTGTTATAGTTAATGAAGATCACTATTTGGTGTAGTAATTGATGCCTGATACACTTTTCTCCGCCAAGTTATATGATTTTTGCAAGTGAGTTAATATCCCTTAGGGTGATATTACATTTTTTATTGTATCTTTAATCTGTAATAGTACATACAATTATCATGGTTGACATGTAATTTATATATCCTTGCAATATTGATTATTACTATAGGCTAGTTATATTGGATGTCAATTCCACTCATTGTATTCGCCGTTGAGTGCTTTTCCCATCATTTATGAACTATGATTTTTAAAAAAAGGAATTCATAAATGATTTGTACAGGATAACTAGAAAATTTTAAATGGAAATAACCGCGGATAATAAAGTTTATAAATTTATATTAGTCTAAACATTATACTAATTTTTTTTGGTTAAAACCACCTGTTATGGTGGGGGGTTTGGCATGGACCCCTACTAGTTTATTATAATAAAATAAAATTAAAAATAATGAGGGTTAATACCTTACCTCAAAATCTTTCGGAACCTCTTTACATTTTCCCAGTCAATTCTAAGGTGCTTGAATATTAAAAAAAATGAAAATAATTTTTTTACATCAGAGTGTTCAAGTTCACAAAATGTTATTTAAATTTGGTTTTACCTAAATAATTCAATAATTACTAACGTGTTCCAACACAATCTATCTAACCAAGTATGCAATAAGTAAAACATGAATACACAAGACTTGGTTACACAGTTCGGTGAAATTTGCCTACATATGCGGGATCTGAATCACAAAGATACAGTACAAAGTACACCATACAATTATGCTTATTTTTATCTAATTCTAGCACCTGGATTTTGCAATCTCCTCTTCCTACTGATCCACCTTTATCAGACTCCCTTTGACCTCGAAACTCGTCGACCCTGGATCTCCTCCTCCTGAGGAATCAAGGTATATGATTCTGAACTAATCAACAGGTCACGGTATGTTGAAACATATGTATTCTGGCTCTCGCAATACTCTTGGAAATCTCCACCTTTGTCTCAATATATTTTGATTCTATATCTATTTCTGAATAATATCATAATCCCTTGAACATAGGGATTTCCTAATCTAATCATATTCCTTTAAACAAACAAATATTCCATAAATAAAATTCCTTAAGAATAGAGATTTTTCATTAATCCTATATGCTTCAATCACACGCATATATAATATAGCAAAATCTTCAATCTTCCATAAGACAATATTTACACAATATTCTTCAACCGCTTAAACCCTCAAAAGCTCTAGTTTTCCGTATTTTCCTACATGAAATTTATTTTCTTTTCCAAATTAGTTCACAAATGCTAATTAATAAATATACATCACGTAACTTTAAAATCTTCTCTTTGGTATTTTGTGGACTCAATCATTTTGGAATTAAAAACCACAAAGCAAAACTTCCAACTTTATAACATAAGAATTCCAGAAATCCAATAATTCCAAAAAAAAATATCCAAAATAATATTCTTCCCCCGGGGCCGTGCATATGCCAAAGGCAACAAAAAAAATAAACAAGAAAGTTCAAGTAAATTTTCTCCCCCTGAAACCAAAATCTGGTCTATGTTGGAACATATCCAGAGCAGAATCTTCAATCGTGTTCTGGAGCAACAAACTGTGCCTCCTACTGAGCCTTTTCCACTTCAATCCTTACCTTTTCTGCCTACAATTAAAGCAGCAATCTGCATAGTCAGAGGCTCTAACTTAGCTTCCATGGTTGCAATTCCGGCACTCTTCTCATCCACAACTGAACTTGAGCCTTCTTGGTTCCAATGGAGGTCTTTTACTTGTCTTATCCCAAATGTCTTTTTATTCAGCCAAAGAGATTTAACTCCCACAATCTCATCTTATGACTTGGCCTTCACCTTTTCATTCCTAACCAAAACAGAAATAAGACAAGGATATACCAGTGCATGCTTAGCATTGGGAGATATAGCTTGCCTCAAAATACTCTGTTGTATGAACAACCCCAGGTTAACTGGTTTTTGTGTTCTAACAGGTTTGTCATATACTTAGTGAGAGCAGTGGTATTGGTGGATAGCATCCAGCAGTTCACAACCATCAAATATAAAACCAAATAAACTGGAGGACAGTCAGGAGTCTTGGGAGTGTCCAGTAGTTGGCGATTCAATCTTATATCCAGCAAAAATCTCAGACAAAATTTGGTCATCTGTGACCCCCCAACTCCACAGAAAAGACCCCATCCAAATCAAGAGTTTTCAGCCCAAACAACCTGTTAATCTTCTTAGCAGAAAAATGATCCCTTTGCCTCTGAATAAACTCTGTTAGACCAATGGGAATCCTCCTCAAGATTTCCATCCATCATGTTCGAATATACCTCACGGACCAATTGCTTGTTGTTGTCCTGATATAATGTGGCTGATGTCTTCACCCCAAGAAATTCTAGAAAATATGAAAATCCACCTTTTATGCACCGAAATCTACTGGTCTCTCAATGATTATTTTCCTTTGAGAAAACACCTTCCCCATCTTCTCACAATCATCATCATAGAAAATTTCATAGAGAACATCACTTACAAAGGCACTTGTAGGATAGATTTTTTTCTTTGATGGAGGAGCTGGTGTCTCCTTCTCGCTCTTATTTGAAAGCTGGGATGATTCAGATGCAGGTTCCTTCTTCTTGGTCTTTCTCAATCTGGTTTGGACAAATTTATCCAGTACCTCATCAATGCAATATGTCAAATCATCCTAATGTGTTGGAACATGATCAACCTGTGTTCCAACTTTGGCCTGCTCAGTAATAGGGTCATCTCCTCTTATCTCATCCACTTCTGGTTCACCTTCACGGGCTGAGATATCATCAGCCATGCTTTCATCAATCCCCATATCAGCATCTGTAAACCCCTATTAAGGTTTATCAATTTTCATGGCTTTAGTAGCATTTCTCCCCGCTCTCTGTGTTGGAACATATTTAACACTCTTCTCATCATCACTGTCTGGTACAACAATTATAGTTGGTGATCTTAGTAGTGTATTCTTCTTTTCAGATCTATGATCACAGGGTTTTATTGAGGGCAAACTTCCATATTTCTTCAACTTCTTCTCTTTATGTTTATATTTTTTCAACTTAGGCGTCTCTAACTCTTCAATCTGAGCACATCAAGGGCTAGAAGCAGTGGAATAAACTGTAAAAAAAATCCTCTCCATCATGCTTCGTAAAACCATCCTACACTAGCTTGGGATTACACTTTTCATCCATCTCAATATCATCAAATTCCCTAGTTACTAATTCATCCATATCCACCTCAAATAGCTTCCCTTTAAGGTTTCTAAGCTCTATCAAATCTATAGCTAGATTATTTAATTTATGCCAGTACAAACACTCTAACCCAGGCTTGAACTCCGTACCATTGAATTTAATCATAGGAGCACTAGAAAAATCAGACTTTGTTACCTTAGGTTTATAGGGTATAATCATAAGTGGGCGACATGGCCCCTGAGCTCTTCTTTTGAACGACACAATAGCTTTACATGAATCATCTTAAGTTCCTTGTTCGGCCATTGTAGTTTATGAACTTGAAAGCGTTTGTGGCAAGGAAAATTTTCAGTGGTAGAGGGCTTGTGTTCTACACAACTCAATACTGTTGTGAGCAAGAAATCCCAAAATTCTCTGCTGTAATCTCTCAATAAGGCTTCCAAAATTTGAAAATGGCAAGAAACTGGGGAGTATGGTAATGAAAATAGGGAAAGGTGGAGAGATGGAAAAATTTAAAAAGGAAATAACTTATTTACCCTTTCACTTTTCCCCCTCTTTATCCACACCACCTTTTCCCTTTTCCAAGTAAAACGATCATTACCTTTTCCCCACTTGTCAACTCATGTCACAACTCCTTGAACTTCCAACATAGCTCTCCTTCTTCAATTTTTTGTTCACTTTTTTTTTCTTTATTTTTTTTTGTGTTTTTTGAATTTATAAACACAAGTAAAAAAAATACTAAGAACTGAATAAAAGCTAATGAGAAAAAATACCTCAAACTCGACATAAATCTATGCGTTGTCTGAGGAGCTCAAAGGTTACAGTGTCTAAAGGTTTTGTAAAAATATCCATAATCTGCTCAGATGTTGAAACATAGGCAACCATTACTTTCCTTTCAATTAGATCTCGTGTAAAATGATGCCTTATATTAATCATCTTTGTTCAAGAATGTTGAACTGGATTTTTTGATATATGAATTGAACTTTTGTCATCACCTAACACTTTTAGAGGTCCTTCATTAATCCCATAGTCATTCAGAATTTGTTTCATCCACAATAGTTGTGCACAACATTCAGCAGCAAGATACTCAGCTTCAACAGTTTATAAGGAGATCGAATTTTGTTTCTTACTATACCAAGATACCGAATTCGTACCAATATAGAAATATCCACCAGTGGTGCTTTCACAATCATCTGCATTACCAGCCCAATCATAATCACTATAACCAACCAGATGAGAGGCTTGATTTTTAGAATGCCAGATTCAATACTCAGAAATCCCACTAACACATCGAATTATCCTTTTGACTACAGTCAAGTGATATTCCTGAGGATTAGCCTGAAATATCGCATGTACTTCTACTCTGAAACACATGCATGGTCTGCCTGCTATCAGATACAGTAGACTCCCAATCATACTCTTGTACAATTTGTGATCAATTCCAACCCCTTTCTCATCCTTCACCAATTTATTTGTAGCCCCATTGGTGTTCGCACAGGTCGAGAATTACTAAATCCAAACATCTTTACCAAATTCCATTCATACTTACTTTTATTTATAAACATACCACTATTTTCTTGTTTCACATGATGTCCTAGAAAATAGATGAGTTCTGCAACCATACTCATCTCAAATTCAGTCTGCAACAAAGTTACGAAATCGTGTGCCTTAGATGGTGAAGTAGTGCCAAAGACAATATCATCAACATAAATTTGAGCAATCAATATATTTGATGATTTGTTAAAGACAAACAATTTGTGATCTACTCCCATTCGACGATAACATTTCTGAATAAGAAATACAGTGAGTCCCACATACCATGCCATTGGTGCTTGTTTTAGTCCATACAAACCTTCTTGAGTCGATACACATGATGTGGAAAGTGAGGATCTTCAAATCCTTTAGGTTGTTCCATGTACACTTATTCATTAACCATGCCATTCAGAAAAGCACTTTTGACATCCATCTAGTACAGTGTAAAATTCACAGTGCATGCAATAATAAGTAAAATTCGGATTAATTCTAACCTAGCAACTGGTACGAATGTCTCATCAAAATCATCTCCTTCAACCTGAGTGTATCTTTGAGCAACCAACCTTTCTTTATGCCGTGTAATATGGCCATCAACATCATACTTGTTCTTGAAGATCTATTTTGTGCTAATGACATTTACACCTTCAGGTCGAGGAGTGAGATACCATACATCATTGCGTTTGAATTGCCTAAGTTCTTCTTGCATTTTCGCAATCCAGTATTTATCAAGGAGAGCTTCCTTGTAATTTTTTTTGGTTCAACGAGAGAGATGAAACACTGTAAACCTGCAAGCTCTCTGTAATTTACTCGGGGATTGTACGAGTTCTCTTGATACTGGGTTCAGGCTGCACCTATGTTAGAACATGGGATGTTGCAGTGGAAGCAGATGTTCCAACATATTGGACTTCATCTGGTTCAACAGGACTTTCTAAATAATTGGATGTTCCAACATAGTCCTGCTGGTCAGATGGTCTGTTTAGTGTTTGAACATAGTCTAAATTTGGTTCATCTTCTCCTTCACCTGATACCTTTTTATCATATAAATCATCTACGATGACATTAATATATTCCATAAGAGTATTTTACAAAGATTGTACACTCTAAAAGTGAGTCTATTCACAAAATATCCAAAACAAATTCCAACATCACTGCAACTGTCAAACTTTGCCAGTTGCTCTCTATCTCTAAGAATATAACACTTGCTTCAAGACACATGAAAATATGAGACATCTGGCTTCCTGACCTTCCATATTTTGTATAACATGTTGCTCGTGAATAGACGAAGATAAACTCTGTTTATTGTGCAGCAAGCTATATTGATGGCTCTTGCCCAGCATTTCTTATGAGTTCCTTTCTTTGCGACCATGAATTGAGACATTTCCTGTAGAGTCCTATTCTTTCTTTGCACGATACCATTCTGCTGAGGAGTGATTGGTGCTAAGAATTTGTGCTGAATGCCGAGTTCATCACAGAAATTACTCAACTGGGAGTTCTTGAATTCCCTGCCATGATCACTACGACTTCTAAGAATCTTTCTAACTGGAATTCCTTTCTTTGTCTGTAATTTAATCACCAATCTTCTGGAAACTTTCACAGTATCATATTATTCTTTAACCGAAGTGTATATGGAAAAATCGTCAATACACAAAAAGATATACTTCCTACCACTCACACTAGGTGTATTGACTGGACCCAAAAAATCCATGTGTAGTAGTTCAAGTATTCTCGAGGTGGTGATACACTGAACCGATGAGTGAAGTGTGATTCAATTTGTTTACCTTGTTGACATAGTCCATATACAATTTCTTTTTTTCCAGTTTGTAGGCATACCTCGTACTGCCTTCAAGTTTGTAATTTTCACAAGGGTTTTGTAGTTGACAAGACCAAGCTTCATGTGCCACATAGTTCCTTCATCTTGTTTCAAACTTAGACATTTCACTTCTTGTTCCAATAAGTAATAGTTGTCTGAAGATCGAACCCCAGAGAGTACTTTATCTTCACCATGTTTCACTATGCATTTATCTTTATGAAACTCCACAGTCATATTGTCATCGCACAACTAACTGATACTCAACAGATTTGCCTTCAAATATTCTACAAAAAGAGCCCCTGTAAAGATAGGGAACCTTTTGATCTGCAGTTCACCATTTCCAACTACTTGACTCTTCTTTCCATCACCAAACGTAACAAATCCACAATCGTATGGTTTGATTTTTCTTAGATACTCTTAAGTTCCAGTCATGTTTCGAGAACACTCACTATCTAAGTACCACGAGTCTCTAAAGTGTGAAATAAGAGAAATGTGAGCAAGAAGGCAAGTATTTTTGTGTTTAGGAGTCCATACTTTTCTGACCATCTTTGATCATTGGAAATCATTTATGTTGGAACATGTAGATAGTGTTCGTCCATTCATGATGTCTATGAGTAATTTAAAATAGTGATATTCTATATGGCCTTGATAGGTGCAGTAGCTGCAAATAAGAGGTTTGCGTTGCAGTATTTTCATCCTTCTTCTCTTCATATCTTGAACCTCTGGCTTGAAATTTACAGTGCTAATCAATGGGTTTTCATATCCTATACCTTGTTGATTTCAAAAGTTCTGTCTTATAGTGAGTATACCATCTAGTTTAGCATTTTAGTGTTCAACTTGTTAATTGCTGCCTTAACCATTTTAGCTCTTTTTGTTGTTGAGATTTAGTTTCAACTGTTCTTATGAGTTCTATAACTAGAAACAACAACTCTTTCTCCTTCTCAGCAAGTTGATTTTTCTCTATTTTTAGAACTTTATTTAAGTCAACAACCTTCAAACACATCTCACAATTTTTTTTCATATGCGATGTATATATCTTCATCACTCACATTCTGGCTTTTGTCATCACTAGAGGAGTAGTTAGAATCGAATATTTCTGTGTTGTAACATACTATCTTGACTGTCTGTGCTATGAAGGAACATGTTTCGTCCGTTTCTGATACATCATGAATTTTTGCTCCAAATGCTATATAATTGCTGGTAAGTTCCTCTTCATATTTCTCCTCTTCTTCAACTTCACTCCTTGATGTTACATATGACTTGGCTTGCTCCTTTAGAGTATTGGCACATTCAGCTTGATGTGTCCATATCCCTCACATTCTCTACATTGACTCCTTCCTGGCTGCTTCATTTCATTACATTGATTCCTTGAGAACTGCTGATTGGGTTGTTTCATTCGTGTTCTGTGATTATTACCAAGGTCTTGAGCCCGGGTCTATTACCACTGAATCGTTCTTGAGATTTTTTATTCACCACTTTCTTCAATATTCTTGAGAAATTCTTAGTGATAAATGCAAGTTCTTAATACCATCATCACTATCAACTTCATAAGTGATTCTTGACGACGAAGTCTTGAAAGCCAAATCCTTTTGCACTTTCTTTATGGGATGTTCCAATGTTATCCCATAGGTTTGTAGTGATCCTATTTGTTTATCTAGAGTCATGGTGGCCACATCTCTTGCTTCTTCTACTGCCACAAATTTTATGGCAAGTTTTTAAGGAAGTGATCTCAAAGTTTTTTTAAACCAGTTTGGACTTATTGTAGTTTTTTCCAAGTTGATGCATCGTATTGGTGATATCTCTTAGTTTCCCATTGAACACAAAAATAGTATCATCCTGCTCCATCTTTAACTCTTTGAAATTTGTGGCCGGAATTTTTTGTTTAGATTCACGTACTCGACTTGTTCCTTCTTGCATATTGTGTCCAATGCTTTATTTTCCCAATGACATGTAGATATGAGTTTAAACTAATTTTGATCCACTGGTGTGAAGATAACATTTAATGCTCTGGAGTTTGCCATTGAAGCCTTCAATTCATCAGAAGACCATGATGCCTTATGTTTGAGCTTTGTGTTCTTTGAATTGGATTCACCTTATTTTGAATTGGATTATGCATCCACAACGATTTTAGTTGGTGGATTCCATTCCATTTTTTACACAGTGCCAATCCAGTTCATCCAGTGAATTTATGAAAAATCTAATTCGTGTCTTCCCGTAGTTGTAGTTTGTTCCTTCCAACAGTGGTGGCTGAGACACGGAAACTCCTTCTTTGGTCACCATTGGTAAAACCGGATCACACTTTTCTTGACATAACCAAAGTAAGAATAAGTGACTTAGCTCTGATACCAAATGGAAATTTTATTTTACCTAATTAATTACATAAATACTAACGTGTTCCAACATAAACTATCTAACCAATTATGCAACAAAGTAAAACATGAACACTAAGACTTAGTTGCACAATTCGGTGAAATTCATCTACATCTGCGGGTCTGGCCCAGTTCAGAATAAATTCACTAATCATAAATATACAGTACAAAGTGTACCGTACAATTATACTTATCTTATCTAATTCTAGCACATGGATTTTGCAAGTTTCCCTTACTATCGATCTGCCTTGATCACGCTCCCTCTGACCTCGAAACTCGTTGATGCTGTATCTCCTCCTCCTAAGGAATTAAGGTATACAATTTTGAATTAATCAATAGGTCACAGTATGTTGGAACATATATTTCTTCTCTCGCAATACTCTTGGAAAGATAGAAAACCTGGATGAATATTTTCACTCTTAAGTTCATGAGTAGCACAACCGTGATGTCCTCTATTTATAATACATGAGCTGATCAGAAATCTCCACCGTTGTCTCAAAATTTTCCGATTCCATATCTGCTTTTGAAACATATCGTAATCCTTGGAACATATGGATTTTCCCTATCTCATTATATCCTTTTAAGCCAACAAATATTCCATAGATGCAATTACTTAAGAATAGGGATTTTCATTAATCCAATATGATTCAATCATACGCATAAACAATATTGGAATCCTTCAATATTATATAAGCCAATATTCACATAATATTCTTCAATCGGTTAAACCCTCAAAAGCTTCAGCTTTCCGTATGTTCCAAAATAGAAAGTTTTTCTTTTCCAAATTAGTTCATAACTGTCAATTAATTAATAAATGCACATCACGCTACTTTACAATTATTAACATAGAAAGTGTTTACATTACTTTAACGAGTTCTAATAATAGGATATTTCTTACCTCCAAAGTGCTGAGGAAGAGTTGAATGCTGAAACTCATTACTGAGCTTGGTTTCACTAGCCAATTTGGCCAATGCATCTGCAACATAATTAGTTTCACAGAATATATGAGAAAAATAATAACATTAAACTCACCTTGCAACTCCTAAATGATTTGAAGTTGAGGTATCAGTCTCCAAGGTATATTATACTCCTTCTTGACCATTTTTAACAGCACCACGGAGTTCATTTCAACTTCCAGATATTTGATGTACTGGTAGAAGGCCATCTGCATCCCTGATATTCATGCTTGAGTTTTAGCCTCCAAGCTATCCATGCTTTGAAACTTCACCGCCTTTCCTTTCATCACTCTTCCTTCTCTGTTTCTTAGAACCATTCTCACACCAGTATGGTCTACTAATGTTGAAACTTAAAAATTGTGGATGTGTTATCCAATAATGCTGAAACTTAAAAGATTTGGCCACTGAAAGGCAATTGTCAAATTTAACCAAAAGTGGGGAATGGTCAGATGGCCATATGTTATTGACTTGAATATTGGTGTTGGGATACAAGTTCATGAAATCCTCTGTTGCTAGACCCCTGTCCAATCTTTCCCAAACATTTTCCCTATTTCTTATTCCAATCCATGTAAACTTATTTCATGATGTTAGTATCTCAATTAATGAATTGTCATCTATAAACTCATTAAAATCCAACATTGAGTTAAGACAAGGTGTATATTGACCTAGGTATTCAAATGAATTACTTATAGCATTAAAACTCCATTAACAAGGTAGCATGAGTACATATATTAAATAAGTCAGTCCTTAAATGTGCTATATATAGCATAGACAAGTGTTGCATTCCACAGAGTGGAAATAGAGAAATAGTAAATTTCAGTCATTATAAATTGATCATGTACACCTATGAGTGAAATTATGAAATCACCGTTCCAAAAAAGCCAGATTTTATCTCTTGGTTCAACAAAAAAAGTAATTATAACCTAATTTAAAGGCTATTGATGCAAGCTGACAAATATCTATAAAATGATTTTTGATGTCTAAAAATCCTATGTTATTTTTACTTTAATATATAAAACTCTATCCGTGTTATACTATTCTTAATTCCTCTTACATTCCGCACACAAATATAAAATCATGTCATGATTAAAGCAGATATTTAGAGTCTACTTAATATCTAGTTACTAATTTTTTCATCATTCTTGTGTAGTCCTTTTTTTTGTTCTTTTTATTAGTCTAAGTTTCCTAGGAAGATATAAAGACTTCTTCATTATCTTTAGCTTCCTTGCGAAGCTTGTTCAACCTATTTTGGTCTAAGAACTTTGTTTCCAGTATAATGTCACCTTCCTTATCCTTAGAGGATTTTTATACTGACCATTGCATTTGTGGTTTATCAGAAAAATTGTGAATTAACTCTATATCTTTTGCAGATAGAGGTGGGAAATCCATATCTTTGCTTACATGTGACGACTCTCCTTCTTGTCCTTTAAATCGGTTAGGTTGAGTTGTGCAATCACCGGTTTAAATAGCTTGATTGCCTCTTTCAAACCCCGTGTCTAGGGGTGAGATCGAGCCGATCCAAACCCGACCACCCTCAGCCTCGAGCTCGACTCGAAAAAAAAGACTATGATCGAGCTCGGCTCGAGATCGACTCGAGCCTAAATTTTGTGTTTAAACTCGGCTCGGTTAAAAATTGCAAAGCTCAAGATCAGCTTGTGTTCAGCTCGTAAATGGTAACCGAGCTCGAGTTCGAGTTCATAAGCTCGATTACAAGCTCGAAACTAAATAATTAAAACTGAAATTTTAATTCACAACAGGGAGGTCATCAATTCGGTTTGATTGGTTTTTGGTTTGTTCAGTTTGGTTTATTCGATTTTTTCCTCAAAATTTCCAAAACTGAAACCAACCTAAATAACTCAAATTATCCAAACCAAATTTGAAAATTTGTTTCAGTTAGAAATCGGGTTTAATCCGAATAAGCGGGTTAAAATTTTATTTTAAAATAGTCATTTTAAGGCCCAATTGTTCGAAACCATGATATTAAATGGGCTTCCAACTGGGCTTTGCTAACTTTATGAAGTAGAGAAGGAGTGATACCTATTTATAAGTAAATTCTTCCTTCTAGTTTTTACATGATTTTGATGTGGGACTAATATACTTCCTTCTTTCTTCTTCCAATCTCTCGGTTGGTGCCTCACTACACCTTTACTCAGCCATTAATTCAAGTAGGCATCTACGGATATGCGCAATACTATGTCGAACAGGAGAAGTTGCATCATAGCTATTGAAGTTTATCACGGAAGATGGAAGTGCTTTCTTTTTCCCTGGAAAATAAGCTCCACTTTTGTTCTGTTTTCATTGAATATTAGATTTGGTTATAAAATTTTGGCTTGATGAAAATACCACTACTTGACTTTTTTGCTATCTTTCATCTTCACTACTCCCGCTATAATAACAATTTGGTATTGTTCCAGAAAGAAAAATCAAGATGGAAAGTAGACATTTCAAATTAAAAAGAAACTAAAAACGTGTCATTATTTTAGCCACCTTTTTAGGATTTTTTTATTTTAATTTATTAGGACTCTCCTGCAGTTGACAAAGTTTTGGGAAAGACTGTCTTTCCATAGAGTTATGGAAATATGGGTTTAATTAAAATAATAAGATGTAAAATGTCTTAGTTGCAATATTAAATTTTTATTATGCAACGTGTAGTAGTTATAAAGTTTATAACCCAATACATGCAACCCAACAATTTAGGAGTTTAATAAGTTTGCTCTAGGAGTTTAATAAGTTTGCTCTAGAGTTGAAAGAGAGTAATGGGAACAAGATACACAAAATACATTTGATCGGCTCCAATTCAAAGTTTATACAAAATGCAATGACAAAAGACTTTCAATGCATCGTGAGTGCCACTTAATATTAGATATTACATACTTTATATGAGCTCTAATCGAGCCATAATTGATTTTGATCGAAATTTTTATCGAGTTGTTCGTGAACATAAACGAGCCGATCAGCATTATGTTCGTTTATCAATCGAGTCTAAAATTTTGCCCGTGTTCGTTCATTTAATATTTGAATGATCACGATCCGATCTATAACCGAGCCGATCCCAAACTTGTTCACGAACGTGTGTGTTCGTTCTCACCCCTACCCGTGTCTACACTTTGTTCATAAAACTTTAATGGCATTTTCACACCAGGGGACTTAAACCCGCTAGTGTGATAGTTTTATTTTTGTTCACTATTTCAGTGGATAATTTTTTAGGTTGTTCATCATTTGATATACCCTTTTATGAGCTATATTTTACCATCCCTGCAGAATGATTGGCTACATTGCAAACAAGTATACCATTTGACTCACTAGTAATCAGAATAGGGGTGTATTTGTTAACTAGAAAATCCTATTGTTCAATAGTAGCAGGATCGGGAGTTGCATCCTTATTAG
>JAULKJ010165063.1:0-14529 GCA_032355405.1 Rubia balearica
CCACCCGATGAGCGGCGCCAAATGACATGGGGCACGCATATCAAAAGTTCTGGATCAAGCACCAGCCCATGACCTATGTAAGTCCATGTGCCCTACCTTGCACGAGGCTGCGCAAGCCGTGTCAATCCGTGCACCCAGCTGTGAACGAGGAAATGGGCCATGCGAGCCGCTCGACATGAGGCACACGGACCGTGCCGTAGCACACGGGTCATTTTACACGACCCTATATGAACCGTGTTGTTTTCCACTGGCCGTGCAAATTGGGCTGCTAGGATTTTTTTGCCATTTTTTGGCCATTTTCATGGCCAAATTTCCTACTACTATATATGAACCTTTGTCTACTAAAGATTAAGTTTATTCCCATTTTTTTTATCTTCAAGAGTAGGCTAGAGAGAGAAAATACTCTTCCTCTCTCTAGGTTCTTTTTCTTTCTTCTCTTTATTTTTGTTTTGCCCAAAAGTGTTGAATCCAATGAAATACTTGGGGTCAATTATTAAGGAGTAGTTAATTAACTTGGGATCATATTTGTATTCATATATTAATGCCTATTTTGTGAAATTTCTTAGATCTACTTATTTCTTTGTGTTTTGTGATATTATGATGGCTTGTTTTTCTGATTCTTGTGAATGCATGATTGTCACACTTAGTTAGCACACACCGTAGTCTACTTTCATGTTGATGCATTATTGATTCCCCCCGGGGAAGGAAACCTAGATGCGCTTGGGGTAACGATGGGTCCGGATCCACGTGGGTGTGTGCACGTAGGTTGCCGAGTTAACGTTACGATCGACCACGCACTAGTAAGTCGGCGAGTTGGTCCGAGGGGTTACGGCCAGGCAGGGATAGCTAAAGTAGCAAACTAGGGTTACCTTGGTGATCTTGGAGCCATCGATAAGATGCCTACTTCCTTTGCCTCTTTAGGCCTAGGGGCAGAGCGTTCGTAGTATTCCGCCCGAGATTTAATCGCATGGGGGAGAATCATACCTGTGCAATGATCCATAGCCGCTGTTGCACTCCTCTAGTTACAGAAACAATGTCGATGGAAGATTTTATACGAGTACCCTTAGGGAACAAATAAAGGGAAGTTTTGACCATCGTTTGCACTACGTTACACAAACAATAGAATAGGTTCATAGTTCTTTTATGTGATGAAATCCAGGATCAAAATGACATTAATCATGTTACGCAAATATTCCCAGAGTTCCAGTTTATATAGTTTTTTCTTGTGATCAAATTGCATGTTGGTAGTTTTAGTTAACCCCTCCCCAATGCTTGCTTTATTAACACTGATTATTCCTAACACGTGGTCAGATTGATGACCCGATCAAGGTTGCGTGAAGTTAATTATTAGATTCCTAACATCTCTGTGGAAGACCCCGGTACTTGCCACTATCTACCAATTTTAGTAGTATAGTAATAGGAACCGGAGAAAGAATACAAATTTTATCTTTGACCCTTAATACCTAACAACCTCATAAAAAGGGCATTGATGTGTGGGGCAAGTAAAACGGAAATATTTGTAGACTTTTTTCTAGAGAAACGCAAAGATAATAGGAACATAATTTAAGTTCTGATTTGGGGTTATTAATTGCGATGAATTAACACTAAAAGAGACGTTGGTTTTTGTCAAGCAATCAAAAAATATTGTTAAGAGTAAAAAAAGGGAAATTCCTTGGTATTAGTTCAGAAGGGAAGAAGTGCAACTATTCTGCACTGATTTCAAGCTTAATATGATGAAAGAGCTGTGGATAATTCCCAACCGATTCAGTTTAACCTAATAACAACTTAGTTAGTTAGAAAGTAGTTGATGAGAGGTTAAATAGAGGAATTCACAGAGTAATTGGCATGTATTTTGAGTGATCATATTCTAGCTCGGAACTTTCTATCTTTTCTGCGTTCTTCGTCTTACTAATTCGTTTCTGCCCCATTCCATAAAATTTCTTCCCTTATATGAAAAAACTCCCAAAATATTCTTGTCTAGTTGTTAGTTCGTGAAAATTTTGTTATCTAAGCATTACAATCCTTGGTAAATGGTGGAAAACACTTGTCTCAAAACTGTTGAGAATCATCTGAAGGATCAAGACTCCAAGATCTCTGAAATAGTTTTGAATCAAGTCTCAGCTAGCAAGCATTTCTCTACTATAGAAGAGAAATTTGATGCTAGGAACAAAGAGATGGAAGATCGTATGGATAGCAGATTTTAGCAGTTTGAGGAAATAATTGCCAATATGTTTCTGAAAAGCATGGGAAAATTCAAATCAATGGAGGAAATTGAGTCAAGTCACACACCTGCATTCAGCTCACCTTATTTTTAAGGTAATTCTCAAGAATCTCAGCACCGTGGTAATATTCCCGGAGGGAGAGAAGGATATTACTTCAATGAAGACCTAGGGAAGAATGAAGAGAACAATTTTTCATCTGAGGGAGAGAATTGGTAAAACTTTTGGAAATCAACATCTAAGGAGTAACGATTAAGCTGTCAACATTTAATGGACAACGACCGAAGGAATGGCTCAAAAAATGTGATAAGTTTTTTGGTTTCTTTCAAATTTCAGTTGTCAAAAAAGTTGAATCTGTAGAGTTATACCTAGAGAAGAAAGCAGAAATTTGGTTCCAGGGTGAAAATTTTATCAAGGTTAATTGGAGTTGGGATGAATTCAAGCAAGGAGTGATGAAAAGATTTGGAGAACTAGGAGGCAAGGATGAAATTGAAGAATTCAACAAGTTAATACAAAGAGATAATGTCAGGAATTATCAAGAGTCTTTTGAAGAACTCGGAACTACAATCATCAGTAAGATTCCTTTTCTTCATGAGTCTTATATTAATTCTAATTTCTTGAGTATCCTCAGAGATGAGTTGAAACCTACAATTAAACTGTTTAAACCCACAACTTTGCAAGAAACTGTATAAATTGCTCTATTGCAAGAACATAACCTAGATTTATTGTACAAGAAGAATAGGAACTAGAACTCCATGCATTCAGTAAACTGTAGTAATCCTATTTTGAAGCATAATCTTGAGAAACCTAATTGGAAGTCTATTGAGCAGTTTTCTGAATCTAAGAATAATACAAGGGTTAATTTAGGTGGGTTTAAAAGAATATCACCACGAGAAATCAAGTTTGGGAGAGAGAACCACCTATGTTTTAAATGTGGTGAAAATTTTGGAGCAGGTCATAGATCACTACAAGAAACAGGACCTTTTATCTCGGTTCTACAAGACTTTTTACCCTGGTTTTTAGTCCAAAAAAATTGAGGTAAATACTGCCGTAGTAAAAAGTACACCTTTTACCCTGACTCAGAACCAAGGTAAGAAGACCTTTCACCTCAGTTTGGGACCGACGTCGACAGGTTTTGTGACTGACGTCTCTTCAAGCAAGAAGGTTGACGACAGGAAACCATAGCTATGACATTGTTTAGATCAACATCAGTGAGCATAAGGATCGACGTCGCTGATAGAAACAAGGCAGCCGATGGGACAAGAATTGCTGCTACTTTGTCCAGGACAACGTCATGGTTAAATAAGAGTGAGTCACAGATGCTGGTATGCGATATCGCATGCTTTGGGGCACCCACGTCATGTGCCTGCTGACATGGAATGCTGGCAAATACGACATCATTTTGAATGGCCGGCATCGCAAAAAAATCAATGCTGGTGGTTTATGCGATGTCGGAAGGTGTCCCCTCTTCACCGGTTCGTGCAACTTCGTTGATTAATCGTTGAGATCGGTTTTCGTACAATATTATAATATTTAGTATTTGATGACACAAACAATCTTTTGAAAATAGCCATTACATGTTATTTAATATTCCATAACCTGTGAAATGGTTAAACATCATACAAAAATCAATTGTTGTTCAATTAATGTGGAAAAGAATGACAAGTTAAAAGCCCACAAAACTAGAACATATATTACAAATACATGTTAAAATATATTAAAATACATAAGGTTGATATGAAATTGGAATATTGATTGTATTGAACCTCCATTGTCTACATTGTATGACATTAACACTGTCAGGTGGACTAGGAAAATGACAAGTTCGTCTATCTACATGCTGAAATGCCATCAATAACTCTCTTTGTCCTATTACAACCAATACACAGGAAACAAAATTTATGTTAGAATTGGGAAATCCCCAAATGAAATACACATAACGTAGTCATACACATACAACATTAAATGCAACATGGAAAAAGTAACTGATCTGCTTTAAAGCAACGTCACATGCATGGGTGACCGAAATCGCAATGTCTGACTGATTAGCGATGTCGGACATTTATAGATATTTCAATCATTTCCTAGCTTTATACGACGTCGGTAAATGTTCGGTACCATATCATATGGGCCAATTAACTATGACCAACATCGCACATTCAAATTGTACATACAAAGATGCAATTATTGTCCACAATCAGCCCTAATTTAAGCCTTTTTCACACTCCTTACAAACATGGCATCATCTTGGAAACACAAACAATATACACTATATAACACGTAACACAATCATTATGATTCATGAAAATATTCAATCATTGATCAATGAGAGAAAAAATAGAAGGTATGATAATAAAATTTCTAAATGAACATGGATTGGACGGAAACTACCTCAATTAATTTGAATCTGGAGATGCTCCATCCTCGGATACTTGTTGATGTTTGAGAGAACTAATTTGATTGACCTCTTTAGTGGTTGTAATGGTGTGAATGGAAAGGATGGTGTGGAGTTGGGTCTGGAGGAAGTGTGTTGGAGATTATAAATGGGTGTTGGTGCTGAATATTATTGACATGAAAAAGGGTTGGGGGAAATTTTGGTTCAAAGTTTTGGCTCAAATTTTTTATTCCAACTAGAAAATTTAGGTCAACTGACATCAGTTGGGGGTCGGTTTTGGGTTCGTTCTATGCGACACAATTGCAACGACGCACATAAGGGCCACAATCTAATTTTCTAAAAGGGTCGTAAAATACTTTTTGTTCAGATTGCGGCCCCTTCCATCAACCTGTTTATGCCCAAATCGAAACAACATTGTCGTGGAAATGTGAATAAAAATGTCATCTTCAATTTTTCATTTTGACTTCTCCCACTTTCTTCGAGGGGCCTAAGTGCAAAATTTAAAAATTCACCGGCATTCACAAAATCATTTCAGATCATCCAGGAAGGAACCTTTGCAATCCCCGGCGAACTTATAATCCTAAAAATGATTAAAAAATGGGCATGATCTCACAGAGACTTCCACAAGATCTTCTGATTAACCCTTGTATACTTATAAGTAATCAACTACAATTTACTCTAGACTATGTACTAGCGCTTTTAAATGATGTACGGAATTTCATTATCTTTTTAATTCATTAAAAAGAAAAAATATGTAATTTCATGTGATTCTATGTGGTGGAAATTATCGTTCTAATAATGCTCATCGTAAGGGTATTAATGTAATGCTAATAAAAATGAGGGGTAAATACATTGGATTGTTGATGCCTAAATCAGAACATAATTGTGATAATGAGATTTAGATAACTGGGTATCTCCAATTTTTGTATTTCAACCTGTTTCACCCTCTTGGAGGGATCTAAGTGTAAAAACTACAAACTTCACCGATTGTGCTAAAATTAATTCCGATAAAACCAGACATTAATAAAGTACGTGAACATTTAAAATTTTCAATTAGTGGTTTATAATACACTATTAACCATTATTAAGGTCTATTAAATTCATTTTGGTCAAACGCAGGTCCATTTGCTATGCTATTTGGGCTGAAATGGCAAGGCTCAATTTAGGGTAGCTGAGACTGGTCATACATCGGTTATATGTTGGTAAGGTTAATTTATGTACGACGTTGCACATGCCGAGGCAGAATTCACAAGGGTTAATTAAAATCGTTTTGGACAAACGTGACCCTATTTGATTTACTATTAGGCTGAAATGGTGAGGCCCACATTCATGTTAGCTAACATTAGTCATACATCGGTCATATGTCAGTAAGATAAATTCAAGTGCATTGTCGAACATGTCGAAGCGGAATTCACAAGGGTCAATTAAATTCATTTTGGTTAAATACTGGCCCATTTGATATGCTATTGGGCTAAAATGGTGAGGCCCACATTCAAGTTATCCGACGTCGGTCATATGTCGGTAAGATCGATTCAGGTGTGACGTCACATGTGTCGAGGCAGAATTCATAAGGTTTCCAAATGACAATATATATGAAGCCTACCTCATAAATCACTTCAAACATTTTACTTTCCCTCTAATTTCAACAGTCCCCACAACCCCTCTTCTCAAAGGTGTAGTTTCTAGATTCTTAATATTAATATCATTTTTGTATCTTTCCTTAAAAAATTTATGTGTATGGTGTGTGAATGTGTTCTTAGTTTTCTGTTTTAAAGTTCCTACAGATTAGGGTTTTAGGGTGTAAAAATTTTGATTTTATGTTCTCCCCCAATGTGTGGCCTTTTTTTAGGACCTTTTGTTTCTCTTGTTTATGCTGTTGTTAATGTATCTACTAGATTTGAATGCGACATTGTTGGCCCCTCGATCCGCCTTCATTTGGAGCAATCATTGTGTGATGTCATTCATTCATTTTTTTGTGTTGTTTTTCTTGAATGAGACGTTGCACCCTTCTTGGTTAACCAATCGGGTCTACCGATAGGTGAATAACTTCGCTTCAACATGTCAACTCTGCTATTATTTTTTACTAACATGTTAGAAACTTCGCTCATACACGTCGACCGTGCCATTATTCTGGATTAACATGTATGATCGATGCCTGGATGACTTAAAAAATTAATTGAATCAATTTCTATTTAACAATTTTCTATCTATCATTATATATCATCCATGAAAATATGAATTTTACAAATTATGGCTAAAAAATGAAGGTTCGAGTAGTTGTTCCCCAATTGAGGTGAATAATTTTTTTTAGGTTGCTTCTTATATTCCTTTTATTTGATTACTTATGTTCTAATTTAATTTCAAATATTTTAATTAACCAAAGTAGATCCGTAGTGATTCAGATGAGGATCGTCTGCAGACTTCATTCGGTGATATCATTCCACATTTTATGCACACTTTGGCCTAAACGAACTTTGGTTCAATTCCTATTTTGGTAAGTCCTATCTTTTACGCATGTATTTTATTTTCAATTAACTTTTTATATAGATTACTTTCATATATACGAACTGTGGTTTAATTCTGTTTATAATTTAATATGTCCCAAGCCAGATTGTGGAACTCATACCAAATGTCAAGACACCTATTGTCTTGAGGTGCAACGGAAGAGACTATCACATGCACTACTCGGGGAACAGGAGGCTCAAGACCCTAACCCCAAAGGGTTTTAGCCAGTTTCTTGATGAAAAGGAACTGAGGATTAGGGATGCGCTCTACTTCGAGCTGTTAGATGGTTCTGGGCTAATAGTGTTCAATGTCATCATTCTACTGCTTAGAATTTGGAACAAATAAAAACAAATTTATCCCAATTTGTAATATTTTTTTCTATGTATTTTAATATTTAATCTATAATCTATTTGTTGAATATTATTTTAATGTTATTGAATCCTTAATATTTAACCTAACATATGAAACAAAGTGTTAATAATACGATCATTCACAAAACTAGAAAAGACTTGTGTGTAATGAATAATTTGGTTCAATCATTCTTAAAATAACAAATATTTGTTGTAACCAATTTTTTATTATTAAATTTGAATTTTTTATCGACTATTTCCCTAGGTGAAGGACATCAAATGCAATACCAAAAAAATATTGATGCAGTAAGGTACTATATTTGAATATTATCGTTTTGGACCTTGGCAGGCTCATTTGTTATGCTAGCGGGTTGAAATTTTTAAGCTCATATAAACATGTGACATCTGTCAAGGGTCGGTTCCTTGTTTCCTAAACTGATTTACGTGTGACGTCATTGAATGCGAGGTGGACATCACAAGGGTCCAAAATGACGTTGTTCTGAAACGGCTATAAATATGGGGTCCCTCACATTCAGTTCAAGCTTTTGTTCCCAAGTATTATGCCAATTATAACAGTCTCCCACCCCCCTTTCTCTTCTCTTTTGTCAAAGGTATGGTTTTTCTACTCTTCTAACACCTACATTTTTGCAATTGTAACTTTATATTGTTCGATCTATGATCTATGAATGTGTTGTGTTTTTTTATTTCTAGTTTTTACTCAGATTATTTAGAGTGTTATGTTTCCTTGAATGTAAACCTAGGTACTATGTTTTGGTATATTTTTTGACATTTTTGTTTAATTTCCTGTTGTTAAAGTATCTTTTTCGGTTTTCTGTGCTTTTTTTCTCATAGCTGCCTCGGATGCATCCGACGTCGGTATCATGTCGGTTACATATTGGTCATAGAAAATTGTGTGCAATGTCGTACATTCTTATTTTCAGTAATATGTTCTACAGTGTGAGACGTCGTACCTATGTCGGTTTGACCATCCGTATTATCGATTTTTTTTATCGATGTTGCATACAAGCATTTAAGTTTACTTTAGAAATGTATATGCGACCTCGTTTCTGTGTCGGTCAAGTGTTGGGTTTTGTCGACTACAGAGCGACGTCGCCGGTACATGTTGACCAAGACACTTTTTTGGACCGATATGTAAATGCGAGGCAAGGCCGATATCGAACCGTGCTTTTTTTCGAGGCTAGTTTGCACTGAACACTTTCATTTTTGAATCAGGACTAATGGCTGGCGAAGGATAGTCAAGTCGACCCTTTTTCTTGGTCTTTTACTATTTTACATTCATATTTACTAATACATCTTCACACTTTATCTTTTTTTTTGTTTTCATACAGTTCTCCGTACAACTGAGCAACCCAAAGCCTCTTGTGTTCGACCTTAAACAACATACAATGGCTGCTGATAGCCCACCTTTCCACTGCATTCTAAAGCAGTAGAACTTCGGGAAAAACTCAAATTTGGTAAGGCATTTTAAATTAATATTATTTATTTTTAATTGCACATATATATATACATATATTTCTAATCAATATTTTTTTCGTAACTTACTACATCCTAAGGTACATTATACCACTCCTTCAGAATGACAAGACCCCCGTTGTGCTGAGGTGCTACGAGAGAGAGTGGCGCATGAACTTCTAAGGGGGCTGGAAGATCATGGCCTTGTCTCCAAAGGGTTCTGGTGAGTTCCTTTCCAGAAACTACATATGCGTTGGGGATACCTTGTTCTTCGAGGTAATAGGAGTTGGAGGGTCGATTGCCTTCAAGGTCATCATAATGCGATATGAATGACTTTATTGCAATTTTCATTCTGTTAGAACTAAAAGAAATCATACCCCAATTTATGTACTAATTGTAAGGATATTTTCATGACTAATATTTTTCTAATAATTTAACTACCTTATTTGAACAATATATGATTGACTGTATGTGCGATTTGATATGTGCGTGGTTTTAAAATACATTTTCAATCGTACCACTCTTGTTTTAAAAACCATTGAACAAATATTTTTCTAGACCTAAGTCAAGAATTTTCAAAAAACTGTAACCCAAAAAAGTTAACCGATGTAAAATAAAAGAAAATCATCAGTCAAGCAGAAAAGGCATGGGAACTTACTGTGCGACTGTGTGAAAGAAGCGGTCTGCTATGAGTGAAGTGGAGTGGAATGGAATGTGGAGGATTTTAAAGGGGGTATTGGGGTGTTATTTTAGTGCCTAATTGTACTTTTACATTCCCCTAAATTAATGATAATGATGGGATATTGGGAGGAGAGAGACCCAAAACAGGGAAAAGCGTACAACTTTGGCTTTCTTTTTTCCTTCTTTTCTACCACTGTCAAATTCTTTACTTGTTGGTTGTTGTGCTTTTCCCTCTTATTCCACCATTTTCAATCGTAACATAACAAAACTCACCTTTTTAAAATTTAAAATAATAATTCCTCTTTTTCAAAGTCAATCTTTTTCGACCTTAACCTCTAAAAGTTCCATCAATTATATAACTCCGATGCTGCTCATCCATCACATGACATGTCGGTGAAAATGACCTATAATGTGATTTCGGCAGTCCTTTTTAAACAGCATATGTGACGTTGCAAGCTATTCGGTAAGATTATTTACTTTATTTTTTCAACCTTTTACTTTGGTTAGTATAATTAATAACCCATATTATTTACCTTGGTTACTTTTTAATCAAGGTAAAAATATATTAATTACTTCAAAACTAAAAAGAACCGAGATAAAAAATAACTTTTTACTTGGGTTTTTGACCTTAGCCAAGAATCCAAGATAAAAGGGGCAAAATAATTGGTCATTTTTCTTATAGTGTATTTAAATTCAAGCAGATTAACTATTTAAACTCAAAATATTTGGAGCATAATGGAGAGATTTTTGTAGAAAGAATCAGAGTTTGCATCACTGAAAGCAATAGAAGGCCACAGTTCTGATAACACTTTCTATAATATTTTTAGTAAGATACAAGGAAAAATAGTTAGTATTCTTTTGGATACAAGGAACAATGGTAGTTTCATTAATCCTGATCAGGTTAAATAGCTATATTTGAAGCAAGAATTTACTTCTAGACCATTCTAGGTTGAAGTCACAGATGAAAGCAAAGGTGAAGGACATTCATTATGTCCTAAGGTGTCATGGTTGATTAGCCAGCATCAGTTTAATTTTGATCTGAGGGTACTTCCTTTGGGAAATATGGACATAATCTTAGAAGTGGACTGGATGAGAGCTTACAGTCCTATTTTCTTCGATTTCAAAGACAATAGCATCACCTTCTGGAAAAAAGGGATGAACTGGAAAGTTTATGGAACTAATAAAGGAGTAATAGTGAAGTCGATTAGGGTTATGAAGCCAAACAGTTAACTGAGTACAAGAAGAGGAAATTACTCTATATGGAAATGAGAGGTGAATATGGTGATTACATTTCTTTTTGCCACTAGCTACAGGATTTGTTAGTAGAAAAAAAATTAGAATGCAGGATTAATTCATGTCAAGAGGAGCTGAAGGATGAAGAGAACACTTTACCAAAGAGAATTCACCAGCTTCTTAACAAGTACACTGATGTTTTTGATATTCCCAAAGGATTACCTCCTATCAGAGATGGTGATCACTGAATTATTCTTAAACCAGATTCACAACCATTCTAAATAAGGCAGTATATATAGCCTCATGCACACAAAGCAGAAATTGAGAAACATGTTGAAGACATGCTCAAGGATCTAATCATACAAATCAGCTACAGCTCCTACTTTTCTCGTATTTTTCTTGTTACGAATAAGGAAAATTCAAGGACATTATGCATAGACTATAGAAAATTAATTTATTTTACCATGAAAGAAAAGTTTCCAATTTCAATAATTGATGAACTTTGGATGAAATTCATGGTTCGCAATTATTTTCTAAATTGGATTTAAGAGCTGGTTACCATCAAATAAGAATGATAAGAGAAGGCAATGCTAAGAGAGCTTTTCATACACATAGTGGGCATTAAGAATTCGTAGTTATGCCATTAGGCTTAACTAATTATCCTAAAACTTTTCAATCACTCATGAATTAGGTTTTTAAGGCTCATCTTAGAAATTTTGTATTGGTGTTCTTTGATGATATATTGGTTTATAGCAAGAATTTGGATTATCATTTTCAGCATCTTGAACTTGTGCTTGAATTGGTTAGACAACACCAACTATTTTCTAAGGGTTCAAAGTGTGCCCTTTCTCAGAATAAATTTGAATATTTAGGTCACACCATTATTGCATCAGGTGTGTAAATGAATCCTAAAAAAATCTGTTGTATAATATAATGGCCAACATGTAGAAATATCAAGGAGTTAAGAGGTTTCCTAGGTCTAATTGGATATTACATAAGGTTTATTAAAGTATATGGATTAGTGTGTAGACCTTTATGTGACTTGTTGAGCAAAAATGTTTTCAAATGGTCAACTACAGCTACAACAGCCTTCCCAAAAGCATATTATTGCTACTGCTCCAATTCTAAAGCTCCCAGAATTTGACAAAGGCTTTGTAATTGCAACTGGTGCAAATGAGTCAGGGGTGGGAGCAGTGTTGATGCAAAATCACCATCCAATAGCTTATCGTAGCAAATCTCTTTGCCTAAGAAATAAGGGTCTTTCTACTTATGAGAGGGAACCTTTAACCATAGTTATGGCAATTGACAAATGGAGGCACTACCTTATTGAGCATCATTTCATCATCAATACTGATCACCGGTCCCTTAAATTTCTTCTTAATAAAAAATTGAATAATGCTTTGCAAAATAAATGAGCTACTAAATTGTATGGCCTTAGCTCTTAGATTTAATATAAGAAAGGAAAGGAAAATTTCGTCGTTGATGCTTCATCTAGGAAGTTTAGTGACTCAGTAATTACCGAGTGTATATAAGATATTTTAGAAAAAAAAGAAAAGCTTGAGAAGTACTGGTTTTATAGAGGGAGCACATGATCAGTCTAGGCAGTTTGAGTTAACAAACCAGTAGCAGCTCCAGAAAAATAATGACATTATGTTTTCTTAGAATCAATTGAAGAACCAGGATATATTGCATAGTCTTAACAAGGGGAATTTTAATCAGCTGTCAACTCTAAGATTAACAGATCGAATAGATGAAAATTCTCAGCCTCTTGACAATCATAAGGAATTGGATATTCAGTATCAGAATAATGATCTAGGAATTGAAGGTTAAAATTCCAAGCTTAGAGTCATTACTCCAGCATAACCCTCTTAGCTAAATCAAATTCTACAGAGCTACAAGGAAGATAGCTAAGCTCAGGAACATATACTACATGCCACTTTCAATCAAAACTCACAAGTTGATAGTAAGTATTGGTATATTAGTGGTTTATTGAAGAACAACAACAAATTGTACATAGGAGCATCACAAGAGGTCTGACAGGTTATTCTACAATCCTTACATGCATCTACATTAGGTGGTCACTCTAGGGAAACAACAACTATTAAGAGGATTGAATCATTGTTCTATTGCCCAACATGAGGGATGATATAATTCAATACATTAGGCAATGTGAAGTTTGTCAGATGAGTAAACATGAAATTATCCATTCACCAAGTTTACTGTAACTTTCACCGATTCCTATAAAGCCTTGGACACATATAACCATAGACTTTATTGGAAAGCTGCCAAAATATTAGAACTGTGATACTGTTATGGTGGTCATAGATAGATTAACAAAGTATGCACATTTCATCACTTTAGCATATCATTTCACAGTCTTACAAATTGTAAATATATTTTTTGTAGAGATTTACACATTACATAGTTTTCATGAATCCAGTACAAGCGATAGGGATTACATTTTCACCAGTTAACTATGGAACGAGCTATTTACTAGGCTTGGTGTTAAGATGCAGTTTAGCAGTGCTTATCGCCCAGAAACAGATAGGAAAACTGAGAAGACTAATCAAATTTTGGAATCCTATTTGAGATACTTATTTGGAGAAAAGCTTGACATGTTAAAGGAATGGATATGTATGGAGGAATGGTGGTACAATACCTCTTATCAAGCTAGCATTAAAATGACTCCATATGAAGCTCTTTGTGGTACTAAGACACAACAGATTCCATTAGGGGAGTTTTCTGATGGAGTTATTTCTGCCATTCAGAATTTGATTTCACAAAGAGAGAGGTACAATTGTTATTACAGAACACTTGAAGGTTGCTTAAGACAAGATCAAAACTTATGCGGATAGCAAAAATACTGATAGGTCATTTCAAGAAGGAGACCTAGTCTATTTGAAGCTGCAACATTATAGACAATATTCAGTAGCACAAAGAAGAAACATGAAGCTGGATCCTAAATTCTTTGTTCCTTATGTTATTTTATAGAAGATTGGATCTATTGTATACAAGTTGAATCTTCCTATTACATCTAGAGTGGATCCAATTTTTTATGTTTCTTTATTAAAACTACATCGAGGACAACCCCAGTTGCCATCACTCATATTCCCAGTTCTAATCAGGATGATTTTTTTCTAATTGGGACCTGACGAATAATACAATGAATAATGGTGCATACAGGTAATGAGCAAAAGGTTCAGTGGTTGATATAGTGGCAACACCTTCCTGAAGAAGAATTTGCTTGGAAGGTAGCTCTTTTATCATAAATCAATTTATAGCTTTCAGATATTGAGCTACAACTTGAGAACAAGCTGAAATTCAAGGGGGGAACTTTGTCAAGCAACCCAATTAAACATAAGAGCAAAAAGGGAAATTCCTTGGTATTAGTAAAGATGGCAAGAAGAGCAAATGTTTCGTACTGATCTGTGAGCTCAAGCCGGTGAAGGAGCTGAGAGGTCATCGCCGTACCTCTCAAAGATAATATTTATAGCCCTAAATGCGTGCTAACTACAACTAAGTAAAAAGTTGGCAAGTCGGGGTCGTCCATAGAGAAGAGGGATATTTCCAAGCGTCTAAGCATTCAATGGTGAATATAAGCCTACATATATATATATATATATACGCACATAGATATAAAAGCAAGTAAGGGGGGGTGGTTGGTTTCCTAAGG